>PNEQ01007154.1:0-42096 GCA_003012365.1 Medauroidea extradentata | reverse complement strand
TTGTGTAGCTATTTTAAAATTGTAATGTAAGTTTTCAACATTTTACCATATTTCGTGAAACTTAGAAGCTTCTTGAGTTACTACTTTGATTCATTTCTGAAACAATAAATAATGAAATATTAATTAATTTCACACCATATTAGAAATTTCTGGTCAACATTTCCAGGTAGTAACAGAGATGTTAGAATTCAGCAAGGTTTAAGTACTATATTAAATATTGTTTCCGCACGTATTAACATAAAAACTTTTGCAACTCTAACAACTGCAAATCGGTCTAGCCTTACGTAATATACAGTCACCTATTGATATATTTCGATAATTCTAAGAGCTGTCGAAGTATGTATTCATAATTACTTAACTAACAACATTGTTTTCTTCATTGCAAACATTTGTTTTTAATCCAATTACAAGTTCAGTTGGGAGCTAAAAGTAGGTTTCATTGCCTCCCACAAAGACTGATACAACACAATATTTAATATGAGATTATTGTTGAAACTTTGCTTAGTAATTAAGTGTTGCATGTACGCTGAATGCAGTAATATAAATAAATATTCGTGCAGGTGGTTCGGGATAAAGTGAACACTAAAATAAGCCCTGCTTAACTTCTGTTCTAAGCAAATGCGTATCTTTCCGCGCGTAGAGGCTATCGACGGGAAATGTCTACCTCTCTGGACACATCATATGTTTTCGCGTGTAAGATACATTGTGCAGTAGGTAGGAGTTTATACAGCTCGATACAAAAATTAATTACAGTTATTATATAAAACACATTTATATCAATTTCGGTTGTTTTGTTTCAGCATTGTTGTATTTTAAAAAGTAAATACACGGAACTATATCGTGTAATTTCGCTGCGAACCATACTAGCAGTATGTCACCTACAGTTAATATTGAATTACATGCAGTAACGGCTAGTTATATTTTACAAAGGTTAAATCTTTAGTGCTTAATTTATCCCGAACGACCTATAACCAAATAATTCGCCTATAAGCATTATTTGTTAATAGCAGAGACATTTTATTAAAGTAATGTAAAAATAAACAGCTGTGAACGCAATGTAGTCGCTCGTTTCACGGCGGTCAAGATAAACCATTTGCATGAAAGATAGTTTCGTACTGTATGTTCACGAAGAGTTCTTAAAGGTCGTGGTTGGGGCAGGGCAGTGGCTACGTTACTGCCTTCCACCAAGTGGACTTTGGCTCTACTCCCGGAGCGGTTGACCCAAATTTTTCTCAAGGAGGAGTTGTACCGGACCGTGTAATTGGTCGGCTGATTTTTCTCCCCAACCCCTTCACTTCATCGTTGTTCAATACACACTTCATAAAATCATCACCTTTCACAAGCACAGAAAACCTGACTTAACAACGCTGTCCCTCACCACGAAGAAAACCTTTATCACTTCTAAATTCTACTTAAGGCTTCTGCCTACCTCGGAGCGCGGCGGGAGCAAGGATAGGGTTTTACATGTTAAACTAAATTCCATGTAGCTGTCACCCTTTGAGATATCGCTTTCGGATGAAAACCATTTTCTGCATTGATAAGAGGAGAATACTGCTACGTAAACGAAAATATGAAAATAATTTTTTGAATATAGGGTTTCGAGTGTTTAATCGGCATGAAAACACTTATTTGCTCATAGTTTTCAGGGTATTGGTATAACTTGCTAGAAGATTCCGTATCAGTGTGGGCCGTATTGTACTGAACAAAAAAGTCAGTGGTGGCATATATGTAGGTTTGAAAGTGACTGAGATATTTAGGAATATAATTTAAGCTGTAACGCCCTATCCTTGCTGCCGCCGGAGCTCTGAGGTAGGCAGAGTCCTTAACATTAGCAGTTTTTTTTGCAAGCTCTGAAACGATCTCATCCGATGACAACCCAGCATCAACAGAGCAGCTGCTATACATTTGAAACATTATATAAAAGTACGGAGACCACAAGAGCAAGTGTATTTGAAGTACACATACTCATATACTGATTATGTGTTTATTGTAGTGTATTAAATGTGTCTTATACTTTCTACCATGTAGTGTGATTCTCCTCAATTGCTGGCGAACTGCACTCTATTTGTATGGCTCTGATCAAAGAGTAATCGAAAATTGTGTTATCAAGGTGTTAATGCACATCTTCTGAGATACATTTAGAGTTTCCATAAACCATTCGCCTTTAGTGCACACTGACACTAACGGGCACAACTTAAAATTTAATAAACTTTAAATGCGGAAAATTCCTGGCAGATGGTTGCCCTAAGATACGTAACTCAGGGGTTTCTCGTGTTAATATCGTGGCTTATTGATTAATGTCATACTCATGTTGTACACTTAACACTATTCTTACGTCGTAGAAAAATGCAGATTTGAACACAAATGAAAGGGTCGTAATTTTACGTACAAAATGTCGCCAACACAAATGCCACAAATTCATCGCTTTAGCTAAATTTTTGTTTGTAATGTTTATAAACACTGTTTCTTAGGATGACCAATTTTTTAATTTTACTGTAGAAACTTCAAAACATACGACATTAACTTTTTCAGATTGTACTCCTGTACAATGTGCACCTACACTGACAGGAAGGCTTAGTTAAAATCTGCTTGGCGCAACTAAACAATTTGCTTGTATATGTCAGAATAATTTTATTTGCTTAAACGAAATTGATTTGCTGCTCTCAAGTAGATGTTCATGTGTAATATATTGTTTGGTTGATTATTTGTTTTGATGCACATGCATTTTTGCGAAGAGATCCATTAAAATTTTTTTCTTTGAACCTTCGAAAATCGAACGTGAGGACGTCGAAAAAAGAGTATAGTTGCAGGTACCATACTTCTGTTAAAATAGAGACAACAAAACAGTTTGGTTGTTGGTAAAACTCTGGACAGTTCCTTCAACAATGTGCTTGTTAGAAGAAACAAAGAGTCTTGTTGATTTTACACACACCAGATGATAACTTGTGCAGAATAGATTGTTGAAGGAACTGTCCAAAGTAGTTCCAACAACCAAACTGTTTTGTTGTCCCAATTTTAACAGAATTATGGTACCTGCAGCTATACTCTTTTTTCAGTTGATCTATCGAATTAATGATAGCCAATAAGTATCCACGGCAAAGACGGAAAATTAATTGAATCAGTCATTTTAGAAACACTACAAGTCACATTCAAGAAAGAGGAGTTAAATATTGAAAAACTGAATATATATATATATATATATATATATATATATATATATATATATATATATGGATAAGCCTTTTAAATAAGACACTGTAATTTTAAAACTGTAGGTGCTTTGTTTACTTCTCTGTTTACCGGGTTGAGTTTCGTGCTTCAAATAGCAAATAAGCGTAAACCCATGCAGTAAAAATGTGACATGTGGCGTTTCTAAAATTACTGATTCAATTAATGACGTAGTATAATGGAAAAATGGCTCGTAGAACGCGTAATGTTTACGCAGTTGTGAACATATTAACAAATTATGCGTCTTGATTTTCCATTTTCTGTAGAAATAGTTTTGACGGAAGTGTTTGTACCTAACTAAAGCATCATTCAGCATACGTCAAAATATACATAGCTATAATAACGTCACAGAAACAACTCTCAAGATGTGATAACAATCCAGACGGCATGCACGGACGTCGAGGTTTGGTTGGAGCAGCAAAATGTACCTACATTACTGTACTTCCAAACTATTTATAACATTTACATAGACCAAATATTTTACTGTCATTTAATGGTATTTTCCCAAATAAACATCAAATAAGCATTTTGGTGGGTCAGCAAAACCTAGCGTGTTGGTGTGTTGCATTTAGAATTTTGTCCTGTTCACATTATTCGCTAAGTAGATATTAATTTCACCATATTCAAATAAACGTTTTGTTAAGCTTTATTTCAGTACAATCTATTCCAAGGGTTATCGAGTTTACGATTCTTTCGTTAGCTCATACAAGGCTGGAAATACTCCTCGTGGATGTAGGTGATATGAAAATAATCTCGTCTAGCCAGCCGTGGCAGCCCTGTGCTACTCCCGGTGACTTATCAGATATGAGGAAAGATGGAATGGGGTGCTAGTAAATCTCCCGGGAGGTTAAATAACCCGCGTTGAGGTGAAAATATAGGCCTGTAGGCGGTGTCCGGGTGAGAAAGTGTGGCAGGCCTGCGTTATCTCTCCGGCCTGGTTGTCAAGCAAACAAGCGGCTAACCGCCGGGTTATTCCCGACCTGGACTGAAACGTGGGTTCGTCAGACAGGACGCAGCCTGCCTACACCTTCACAGTTGCCCAAGTCCCGATGACATCTCTAATGAAACGTCGCCTGCGCCTGAAGATACGGCTGCAGGCGAAGAGGATAAGGCAGGAATTAATTAGACAGGCAATAGGGATCAACATCCCGTCGGAGGCAAAATAATTAGAGGTAGACTTTGTATGGGTAGTTCGTGATAAATTGAGCACTAAAGATTTAACGTTTGAGTAAAATCACTAGCCATTACTGCATACAATTTAACAGTAACGATAACTATACCGTATTTCTTGTACGGTTGCCAGAGAATTGCCGTACGTAGTTCCACGTATTTTCCTATTTAAATGCAACAATACTGAAATAAAATAAAATGAATTCATCATATTTGCTTTTATATATTTAATATTTTTTTATTAAATTATGTAGGTCCCTATCGACTGCATAATCTATCTTAAACGCGCATATATTAAGTGACGTGTCCACAGAAATGAGACATTTCCCGTTATTAGTCGTTACGCGCGGAAAGATACGAATTGGCTGAAAAATAATTTGCAGGGCTGTTTTGAGTGCTCACGTTATTCCGAACAGACTATAGCTCAGACGGTTACGGTGAGTCGTGGATGTCTCCCAAGGCCATCGCTCCACTCAGCGACTTTATACACTGAGAGTTTAGTGAAATATTGTGATACGTAATCGCAGTGCCATGCCGTCTCGGGAAACCAAGAGTGAACAAGGAAAAAAAATAAAAGAAAAACGAGCCTACTTGGTTGTAGTAAACACATACATTAATAATAACAACTTAAAAATCCCAAGAGGTTTTTTGTTTTAGTGTATGTGTTGTCTACAGCCAATTCGCCTTCATTTACGTTTACTGTTTTTCTTCGTTCACTCTTGGTTTTCTGAGAATATCACGCAAATTATCATTTCGTCGTTATTATTTGCTTAGCCGTATCACAACTCTACTGTTTTTTTTTAAATACAAGTTCGTAAATAAAAATATTTTTATACAGACGTAATTGGCACATAATTTTCGGATCAATGCTTAAAGTGGATCAATGCTTACAGTGTTTGGTTTTTTAAACTTCGAGTTCAATTAGCCAATGTATTGACCTATAAGGAATTTTTCACAGCTCAATGGGCACCATGTCAATTTAAACAATATAGTCACGGCGAATGTATTCATTGGTGTTGACTTTCTTGCGTTAGTGTATAAGGGCTCACTACTAACTTATCTTCCTTTTAAAAATTGTGCCCTGCTTTAAAGTGTCAGTCTGCAAAGAAATTTTGTACTAAGCTGAAAATAATTGTGTGTGGAGAAAAACAATATTTTCGAATGTGTTACTTGTGTTGTTGGCCTAGTAACTATGTTACCGCGTGCTTTGAGATTAATTAATTTCTTTGGTTATTTTATTTTATGCCTAAAACTCTGTGTCATTTGAAAATCACATTCATCCTTAAGATTCTACTATACCATTGACGTACAATTTCTTGGTTTTTAAGTCGTAATATTTGTTATAAAGTAAAAATAAAAAATGTTTTCTGGTAGAACCAATTTATTTATTTATTTATTTAACATTTTGCACTAAGTTGGCTTTATGTGTTAAATTCAATTTGCGAACAGCGAGAGAAAAATAAACACTTATTTTTTCTCACTTTTTACGAATTACATTTAACAAGTTATGCAAATTTAGTGCAAAAATGTAAAAAAAAATATGCATAGCTGGTATGGGTTCTATAATCAAATATTTTTATTTTTACTCGTAAACTAATATTACGACTTAACCAAGAATTTATACATCAAGAGAGTATCGAATCTTTAAGTTTTAGATTTTCAGTTGTTACAAAAAAATTAGTTAATTTTAATTCATTAAAGATACACTTCTTGAGTTGTCTGTGTCGCAAATACGAAATGACTCACTTTTGCATACTGCTTCGAACTGAATTTATCTCCCGTAGTCTCTATCTACACAAGCTTACCTCATCAAACAGTCATAACATGGAAATGGTGGGCACTCTGAACAACATTAAAATTTATATATATAAAAAAAAAAGAATAACCAAACCTGTTATTTTTATTTTCAAAAGGCAGGCACTCCCTGGCAAAGCGTACTGAGCGGGCAGCAGCACGTGCGCCGGTTTTTACTCGCCCCATTTCACCCCCAACCACCTCCCGGACATTAGGAGGCACGGTCTGAACCAACCGGCTGCTTTAACTTACCTGCTCCTCGGAAATACTCGGGGACATTCGTTCATCATCGGCGACTCAGCCAGACATCTCCTCCCCCTCCAGTCACAGTCTCCTGTGATATTAGCTAATGTTAGTTTTGGTTAGTTTAGGTTAGTTTCAAATGTCGGTAAATTCTATGCCCTGAATCGAAGGATGGTTTTGATATGTTATGAAACTACGATAAATATTAATACAGTATGTCCAGAAACAAACACACAGCGCGTATCCTGGGCAAGGAAACAAAAATTATGTAGGCAAAATGTTGTACGTGAACAAAATGGCAACACTGCATGAAGAAATTCCCGTCTTGCGCGCAACGGCCAAGTACTATTTAATGTATTTTACGTCAAGTGAAAGTATCAGCATGTTTTGACTGCTCGGAATTTTAACCAGTACCTATTATATGCAGGTCAGAACAGTAGTATTAAAATAAGTAAGATATTTGTGGAGCGCAAAAGGGGACTAAGTACAGTACTATGTTGCCACATTGTTAGAGACCGGAGAAATTCGCGGGTTCACTGACCTGTAGGCTAGCCTCCAAGAATATATGTGTATTCAAGTAGACAACAGCTGTTCATTAGCTGATCGCTGACACGGTGAAACATAACGACTTGACTTACATTGACTTGCTTCTTTGTTATTGGTTGGACGCTCTCCAGGTGGAGTGACATAAAGCAATGAGTCAATTGAGAAAGTGACGTGAATCTATAATTGTTTGAATCCTAGCTTGTGTCGAAAAGAAAACGCGAATTGTTGAGGTCCCTGCACATTGTGCAATTAAAATGTCATCGTACAGCATTTAGCTCATTTTAGCCCAGAATTCGCGTGCTGTGAATATTATGTGGTTGTCTGTGGTCAACCTGTATATGTGGCACTGCCTTTCTGTTAATCGCCGAGGGTAAACGAATGTTCCCGAGCATTCCCGAGGAGCGACCCAACCGCTCGTTGCTCCCACTACTTAGGCAGTGTTCTCCCGGTGCGCGATCAATTCACGCCACATGCCACTGCCAGCAGCGCGCGGCACACGATACTATCTGCTGCTATCTCGACGTCGCTTATAATAATTAGCGTTTACACGCTTGCCCTCCCTACTTTCTGCATCGTATGGTCGTCACTCCCACCTGTGTGCCCACTCACCAAACATACGCGGTTATCGGCAGCATCGCCACCACACGCGCCTGACGTCGTCGGCTAATAGCAGCGACGAGATAGTCCTCACAACACATGCCGATCGTGTCGCAGACACAGAAACCTACACGTTAAGGCTGCCGCCTGATGGCGCTCCGAAGTGCGTGCAGCGTGTTCCGAGATAAGGTGTTTTGTCAAAGACCTGGGAGGTGTATTCTGTAACTCCACATCTAGTAATGACAGTCACATGTGGAAGTCTTTCAAGAATGACAGCAATATTCATCACCATGGTATTATTTTTTATTTGTGCCAGATATTTTAGTATTATGTTAGACATTAAATGTGACTAAATTTTGCTGTAAAGACATTTTTATCTCTTATAGTTTTCGCATAATGGCTCGTTAAAACCACGACGCTAAAGTTAACTCACGTACCGAAATGAAAAAAATTCACAGTGGATAAAGATCTCACAGTCTATTGTTTATCGTACATAAAAACAAAGAATGATTTTGTTGTATTTAAGTTGAATTGCAGAAATGCTAAATTAACATTTTAAAAACTAAATATTTATTTGGAAAAAAAATTATTTGGAGATTAACATGGATGAAATTGTAGCCTACAACATCGTAATTTACTGAGAATTTTTCCAGTTTGGTAAGTGAGTTGGTTTTAGTGTCGTCCTTAAAACGGTAACATGCAAATTTTGACTAACGCGCCCTTACGCAAAAACTATGCAAGATAAAAAAAATTTATATGAGCAAAATTCTGTCGCAATTTGTGACTAAAATAAAAACAAATATATGGTAAAAAATATAAAATAAAAACCTTGCGATGAAAATTGCTGTTTACGGCGTCCTTAATGTAGTAACTCGTGACTGTCTTTATATCGTATTCTCTAACACCCCTCTTTGCCAGGATATTAGTGTGCTGGGAAACACTATAGGCTATGCTCCGAGAACCTTATAAACCTCTTCCTAAAGTTTTCACATAGGATTTTTTAGTTATAATTATTAATAGTTTGTTGGAAATAATTATCAAACGTATATGTTTCTTTCTAGTTTTCCGATCAAAAGTTTTAACATCAGTTTCATTCCTGCCTAAAAAAAAAAAAAACATCGTTACTGGTAGGAGTTAAGTGTTCTGCTCTAACAAGATATAGAAGAATGTGTGCTGTATTAGTTACAATCTTCTCCAAGAGGTAGCAGCACGCACACTGCATTAAACGTGTCGTTTCCGGCGGGAATGAAAGTATATATATATATATATATATATATATATATATATATATATATATACACACACACACACAGAGCTACAAACATTGTACGTATATTAGGGAATATAAAATAACGTGATTTGTCTGCTTCTCAGATACATTTAATCGGACGTGTTTTCCTACGAGGAACATTGCATAACGTAACTAAAAACTGTCGGCCATTTTCATGCGCATCCACTCGTAACAACACACCGCGACCCAGTCTCTTTATATACAATACGAGGCGTTTGAATGACAGTCACGGCACTATTTTAAATTAACGAATACGAATTCTTGTCGTAAAGATAGTTATGCCGTAAGCGTATTTGTATAAAGCTCGTATAAGAGACTGAAGAATTTACAGAATACGCCTACAGCAAACGTGCGTCCACAAAGCTTATCTACGACAAGGAAACGCACTTAGGACAACCCATGAAAATTATTTTTAAGGCACATTTGTCATACCCGGCGCCTCCACCAGTGTACCATAACTGATATTAATGTGGGTTTTATTTCTATGGTTGCTGTTACAAGTTATTATTATTTTGGGGGGTTTTACTCAGATGGTAGCTACACTGTGGGTTTATTTAGATATTATTTATGGTTAAAAGACTAAGACGGTTATGGTTAAACAGGCATTTACTCTACTTGAATGGCAGGTACACCGAATACAAAATAGGTTATTAAACTGTTCTAATAATTTAGGAGGGTAGCGCAATATTACTGATTTTTAAATTATGATATCAAGCTGAGACTTGCTGCCACATAATTAGATCTGACGATCTCACCGATAGCTGGATTGATGAGGTAGACGGCATCGACGGACGAGCACGCCCCCGCCGGGACTCGACCCACGAGCCCCGGAGTTGTTGATAGGACGAGTGTTGGCAGACGACAGACCTGGTGTACTGGGTAACAAGGCGTTATGTTGGCGTGTTTGTCCTCATCATTGCGACACTACGACGGGGTGAAGTGAGTTGCTGTCTTCCGTGGTTTCCCAACGCTGACCTAACTGCAGCCCGAGTCACTCTCGCTGTCCGGCTTTCCAGGCGATGTCATAACAACGCGTATTGGAAGCATCGCTACAAACTCCTCAAACTTGGCTCAAATTAGCTCATTCAGACGGTGTTTTCTCAACGAACAGGCTTTTGTCAAATTACATTTCAATATTTTGGGAAACCATTCATCGCGTCTAGAGGAACAAACAGCTGCGGATCCAGCTCTAGGATTTGTAGGGGGGAGGGAATTCCTAAAATGTAGCTTTGGCCACACCTCAAGTCAAAGAAGGCGGGGTCCAGGGGTCTTCCCCGAAAAAAAAAAATTGGGTTTAAGGCTCGATTGCAGTCGCTATATTGAATTTTATTATTTTTCGTTTTTTTAACTCTAATAATAAAAATGTTAAATATGCTATTATACGGAAAATTCTGTTTACTTTGTACTATAGTACAAACATTGCGATTTATGATCTTTGAAAGAACTGTGCAATGGGAGTGCATGACTAGATTCAATTGTTGACTTATAATTACGTCGCAGTCCGTGCGGCAAATTTTTTATACTCGTTATTTGCTCGACTGATTACGACCTAGCTCAATTACCATGCTCGTACTGTACTACTAAGAGAACAGAATTTGCGGTGTAATCGTATATTAAAATGTTTCTTACTGGAATTGCAAAAAGCGAAAAATAATAAAATTCAACACGGCGACTGAAATCAAGCATTAACGTAAACTTACAATATTAAAAATGTGCAATATTTTACATATTTACTATACATAATAGGTTAAAGGGAGGGGCAGGGGTCCCTGCTCCCCTGGATCCGCGCCTGGTAACAAACAATGTTCTGCACTACAGTTCGCAATAATGTGATGTGCCGACGATATCATCGCACACGTTTCTATCAACTTTACCATTAATACTGTTTAGGAGTAGCAGGCATAGCAGAGTGTCCAATATAGAGGACTGCTGTAATGATATTCCACAGCAACATGATCCTGCCCGTTTTATGAATCACACGTCACGTATGTGAACTGTAGCGCATAAACTGTGCAAGTTGTAAGCAGTGACAAAAGAAAAATAGTATCCACTATTTTTTATATCACTGTTTACAAATTGCATTTAACACATAAGAAAAATTTAGTTCAAACACGTTAAAGAACACATACATGAAATTGGTTCTTCAAACAAACATTTTTGATTTATATTCTAAAACAAATATAAAGCTTTAAAATAAAGAATTTGTACATCAGGCTACGCCACCTACCAAGCAATTCAAATACGTTCGAATGTGCTGAGGAACAAGTTCTTTTATTTTTGCGAAACTTTCGGCATGTGCCCACTGTACAAATGCATGAAATGAAAACACATTTCAGACAAGCACGGAGTACTATTGTTAAGACATCGTGCACATTAAAATCGCTGTCTGTAAGCCCTCATTGAGAATAAAGTAATGTCGGAATTACTATACTTGTGTTAAAATAGGGGCAACAAACCAGTTTGTTTGTCGGTAAAATCTGGACAGTTCCTTCAACTATCTGTTCTGTAGAAGTTATCATCTGGTGTGTAAAACCAACAAGGCTCTTTGTTTCTTCTAACAAGCAGATTGTTGAAGGAACAGTTCACAATGTACCGACAACCACACAGTTTTGTTGTCCCTATTTTAACACAAGTATGGTACCTACAACTATACTCTTAATTTCAGTGGTCCAACATAACTAAAAACGGCCTTTTCTGACACTCGTACTTCAAAAAGTACAAATCGGATGTATTCTAAACCCAAATATAAAAGTTCACTGAACATTGCTACAGACTTTCCGCCAGTAAAATTTTATGGTCCCCTCTTAAAGTCCCGTAGTAAAACGGATCGGCGGGGATATTGCACGCTAGTTCAGCGCTTGGCTCGTTGTCGTGATGCGCTATTTTATACGCGCTTCAAGTTCGTCCTTATAGCACCGTCACGTCTGAGTCTCTAACGCGCAAAACCGCTCAAGATAGGCGGCCTCCTTAAGATAAGAAATCACGTAATGCTTTCATACCCACTAGAGGCTATAAAAAGAAGCAGTATGGGTGACACACTGGTTTCAAGAGTTTAGATACCTATGTTCGCGTAGCACTATATTTGCGTGTAGTCTTTTATATTTGTCTTTATTCTACGGGATAATAAGCAGTGACTAAATGTTTTCGTTTAAGAAATGTGTGGTGTGAAGTTGAATTTTTGTTTCTTTTTATCTGTTTTACGAATTTAGCTGGTAAATTTCTAGACTCAACTGTTTTAAAACTCCGTTTGATGTAATTTTTAGTGACTACGAAAGTATCATTTCAAAAGGCATGCCGTGTTTTCAGAACATGCAAACGTTGTCTTACGCGGATTTTATTTTTGTAAACCAATAATTAGGATGTCCAGAAACAGCTGTAAAATAAGCACACCACGCAGTCAGTTTGCTACATTGGAGACGAAAATGTTAGTAGCAAAATATTGTACGACTACATTTTTTGCGCGCAATGTGGCAACACAGCATGGAGAAAGTCCCCTCTTGCGCTCGACGTTATTGTCTTACTTTATGTGAAGTACGTGAAATAAACGTAGGACCATGTTTCGACTGTTTGATATTTGTACCTGCGCTAGTAACATGATGGTCAGAACAGTAACAGTAGGATATCGTTGGAAGGCTTACTCCTTGCTATGTTGCAAAGTTATGCTCATAAATTATCTACGTACAAAATGTTGTGTGTGAGTGTGTATACACACACACCAACACACACACACACACACACACACACACACACATATATATATATATATATATATATATATATATATATACATACATACACGTATACAAGGAAATTGTAGAACGTAATAAAATATACAGTAAAATTTTTTTTTCATAAAAGCAATAACAGGATTACGATACACAACCATTTTGTTTCACGTCATGCCAAACACACAATATTCAAGTTTTTACAGCCCACATTAGTCGGTTATCTGTGTGTGTAAACACATTTCCATGGCAATGTTCTGCCTCCTGGTTTGAGACATTATCTGTAACTGCAAGGAGTAACATAATTGGTAATATAACAATAACAGTAATTTTAGAGCTTCTCGTGGTTTTCATTAAAATGGGGCTATCTAGAAAACTGTCCCATATTGATCCCATGTTCGTATGAACTTTTTTGATCACAAAGACCAGTACTATCACCTCCCAGAATACTGCCATTTCCTTTCGGGATACCCTCCCACACACACATTTACACACAGATTACAAACGTCAAAAATGTTTACACCTGTACACAACAGTGTATCAGGGTCCCGAGACCATCAGTTTGATAAAGCAGACTACACTTGTGTTACATGGGGTCAGTAAATGCCTGTAAATCGCTCGGCGAATAAATACTATAATAGTCTTTGAGCATTGGTCAGACCATTCGTCTCCCACAAAGGCGGTCCTGGTTCGATTCCCGACGGGGTCGGTCCCCAGACTTTCGCATGTGGTAATCGTGCTGGACGACACCGTTGGTCAGCGGGTTTTCTCGGGTAACTACCGTTTCCCCTTCTCTTACATTCCAGTACTGCTCCACACTCACCTCATGTCACCCCTCACCAGCGCTTAAGACCTCGATGTTAAGCGCTGACCAAAATCTCTCTTCCACTCACTTACTCCTTGAGTCAGATGCGTGTGAGGCTTCATTTGGAAGGAGTCAATTTTCCCTATGGCTTTTGGCTTCTACTTTGTGACATAAATATGGCAGCTACTGGGTAAATTGTAATTTTGATTATGATTTAGGGTAAATTGCTACTATACTAGCTGTTAAATTTGTTATATAGAAACTGGAAATTACGCTTTATTTAAAAAAGGTATTAACTATCTGAAATAAAATATACTGTGAAACTAATACCACCAGGGGTTTGCTTACATATAATTACTGTTACGTTATTTTCACACGTAATTGTCGTTTATCTTTAAGTTAACTTACATGTTTTTATAACATATTTTATAATAAGTTACAACCTTAGTGTTACCTTAACTGTACTCAATCTGAAATATAGTCGATAGCCAAAAACATCTAATAATATTTTTCCTTTAGTTCACAAACGACAGAGCGATACATGGATAACACAGTAGTCCGTTATGCCTTTAACATAGAAATATATAGTTGAAGCAAATAAATATCTCAAAGAGTATGACAATTATCCATAGTGCGACACATAATCGTATTCGTATTACTACCCGTAATATACGGCGATACATTTAATGTCGTATATGTCGCATGCAACAACAAAAAATGTTTTTTGTTTCGGGCTGCTTTGCATGATGATGTGTGCAAAATTAGTGTTTATTGTCTTCGACAGTGTCATGCCACACCATGAAGGTTCGTGCATTAGAGCTTTATTCTAAAGAAAATTTTTTGTTCTATGTATGATGTGATGTGCCAATAAGAAAATGTTCTCAAGGAAGATTCAAAACATGAAAGAAAACCGAAGAGACATAAGAGTGTGCATGTTGTTGTACAAGTGATAGTGTTTTGATTGTGAGAGATATTGAATAATAGGAAACATTGCTACAAGCTGCACAATTAAGATGTTCGTGGGAGACTAATTTAAAAATCTGAAGGAAAAAAAATATCATGCGTCAAGTGCCGCACAATATAAAGTACTACAAACAGTGTAGGAGTGAATTTATTATGAAATAAAAACCAAATTCAATTAAAAAAAAAGAGAAAGTATTAATGATCCCGAGACGCAAATATGTTGTTCATCGACGCGAACACGGACATCACTGAATTTAATGGCGGACTTCTATAGTCTACTTTTATTCTATGTGTGCATTTTTTGTGATATATCGAACAAGTACAAAGTTGGAATTTAATATCGAGACCATCTTGTAAATTGTGTAGAAAATAGAGCACAAGATAATATAAAGGCTCGTGAGATTGCAAAAGAGGACTCAAAACACCTCGGTTTTTTGGACGCTACAGATATAATAGCAGTTGAAGCACAGAATCCCTTTAGTTGCTACCGTAACAAAAAACGTTTAAGAAATTTTAAAAAATATGGAAACAAACCAATTTAGTATATAAGAACGAATGGACAGTCTATGCCAAATGAAATCCTTGCGTTTGAAGAGCTTCGAAAATATTATGTCAATGACCATGGCTGTTAACCTTCAGTTGTGTACTATGTAGATGTTTCCAGGAGATATGTTCCGATTATTCAGACCAGCGGGGTCAAAGAAGTAAAATCTCACAAGAAAAAGTGTGTGAAAAGAAAAATTGAACAAGTTTTTGGCTCTTACGTTCATTTCACTATGAGCGATATTAGAAAGTGTTTTCATGTTTTCAGACACTTCGTTAGGAGAGAAACGTGTTTGGAGAAATGCAAACATATCTTCCAAACTTCAATAAAGTCTTTCATCTTTGCAAGATACAGGTATTAATACTGCTCTTCATCTAAAGAAAGATATACAAACCGTTTAAAAGAATCAACAACGACTGTGTTGCATGCAATATCTGACGTGTTCAGCACGTAACAACAAAAATCAATCACTTTCCGAATCTGTAAGATTATTTCTGACAATGCTTCTTACAGCTGAACGTCCTAATGTGAAAAGTGGAAAGTTTTACGTTTTATTTGGCCTTTTGGTCAATACCTTGTGTTTTGTGTGACCAATGGGCATGTCAAGACTTCAAACTACATTAATTTAAAATTTGTATTCAAAACATTATATTGCAGAATTTATGAACTTACTAGGCTTACGAAAAGAGCCACTAGTTATTGTTGGCTGCAAGAATTTCGAACCAACTTGTTCCAGTGCCTCGTGTGAATTTCTGCAGCTCTCCACTGTCAGTGATTGGCTGTTGTTAACCTCTCAGCGCTAATTGCCGGTGTGTGGTGTCGCAGTAACCTTATTCTGATTGGCTCAGACAATTGAATGTCGTCTATGCACAAATACACATTGCCAATAGCCACGAAGCTAGGCTGTAAATGTACATGTAAGGCGTGGAAACAAAGTGGTGCTAAAAACTTTCCACCAAAACATCAGTGACTCTACATTTTAATAGAATCTTTCTTACCACCAGCTAGATGAAATTGAAACTACAATTGCTGTGCAGAACACCGAGGAAGGATTACAACAGGGGTTGACTCTCTCTGGAAATATTATTCCAGGCACAAATCTCGTTTGGGATAACATCGACAGGCTCTAAGAGACAATGACTAGAGCAGGTACTACTCATTGCGTTAATGGGATAGCAGTGCAGTTCGAAACAATTAACGAAAAAGGTTTCACAGCATCTGAAATAGTGCCTGTCAAAACCTACTAACTATTATGCCTGCACAGAATGAACCTGTTATTTACAACCCTTGAAAAAGAGTTGGGCTTGCTTTAGTGTGCATAGAAGATCCCATACATGAAGAGTTGGTTTTAAAGTAGCAAAGATGTATTTCTGACATGCGATGAAGAGTGCTGTAAACTGTCTTCAACATCAGCTGTGACAAATGTTGCCGCGTTTTACCCTTCACGACAGGAATCAGACACCAGACTTGTGTTGCATGCTTTCTGCACATTAAATTCGTACTTTCTTAGCATCGTAATCTAAAGTGATGACACAGACGTCGCAGTTATAGTGAGCACATTTCCTGAGTTTTCCAACCATGGTGGAAATATATACTGAAAAATGGGAACGCCAAATCGTCTCCGGTATTATGATGCGGACGTAATATGCCGAGCAAGTGGTGCAAGCATTTGTTCAGCTTTAGCAAGAATTCATGCTATTACGGCTGTGACGCTGTGAGTACACTTTCTGGCAAAGGAGAAGCAAAAGCCTTTATGTTTCTTAAAGATGAAGATGTTTCACTTGTTCTAACATACATTGCAAAACGATCTGAATTTAAAAATGAAACAGTGGAAGTACAAGAAAAAACTTGTTTAAAGACTGTGTGAACGCAATGCTGCTTCAGTGAATGGACTGAGGTACTTATTTTTCTTCCAAAGAAAATTCTTATTGAGTCTAACCGGCTGCCACATTTTAAGCAAGTTATTGAAAAACATATTCAGAAGAGCCAACTCCCAGGCAACAATTGAAAAGCAAAAGACGTAGAACCCAACATACCAAGTCCTACTCGTCATGATTGAACACCGCAAGACATGATGAGCCGACAGGGATTTGCATTGATTGGGTGGACTGTCGCCCTGCACCAGAGGCAGTCTTTGAAGTTTTAGCATCTTCTTGTAAACTGTGTACATAATGTGTGCGTCTTAAATACGATCTGAGGTGTACTGACATGAGTAAAATACAAACATGTAATAATACAAGCAAAGTATGAAAAACTTGCACTTATGACGATGTTTTAGACTATTATAACGGCAGTGATATTAAATGAGGCATTAATGTATAATGTAAAGTGTGTTCGTGCATCTCTGTGGTGATACGTTTCTGTCAGTTAAATAAGGGTAGCTACGATTTTTCTTGTTATTTTAATTTCCCACAGCCTCCCAACCTTAACGTCAATTTCATTCATGAAAATCGGTTGTCTAGACATTAGCTGTTAAGAGCCGGCCATATATCTTCACCTACTCACTTGCACTTGAAACTTATTTCCCTGGCAGTTTTGATTTCGTAAGTTGCAAAATGTTTAGGAAAATCTAAGTAAACTACATAAAACATCTGCCGATTGAAAATTACATTAATAATATTGTAATTTAGTAGTCACGACATTTATGACACCATAAAATTCAAATTTACCCTGAATTAAAAATAAATCTGACACAGTAGAGGTCGGCAGAGTAGAGGAAAGAAACCGAACAACCCATTTTTTGCATCTGGTTCTAGGACTTTTAGGATACGTGCAGCGTTCTTCTGCTGGTCTGGCTGAAAGGACATTGGTGCAAGGAAAACACGAAAGTTGACAAACCGGACATGGTGCCTTTTAGAATTTACACTGTAATTTTCTGCTTGCAGGAACGTTTCCTAACAACAAAACTTGAAGTTTCAACTGCATTTGTGAGGCGTTTGGGAGGACTTCAGAATTTCACTCACACGTTCAGAACATCCGCTACAGAACAAGTGATTTGCGTGGTATCATAATCAGCGAGGAAAAAGAATAAAAAAAAAACTTTACTTAATTACTTGTAGTACACTGATTTGGCCAACCAGAAGTAGCATAGAGTGAAACTATGTTTAGTATGTAAACTTTTCAGTCATGTCTCTGGACGTAGGAACCCCGACGATTTAAGGAAAAAAAGGGGGTGAGCAAGCGGACGAGCAAACTTCATCTTTTTGGGTGGGGAACGGCCCCATCCAACCTTTTAGATTGTGATATATTTAATTTATATCGTTTATCACAAAAAGTTGTTATAATGCACCGACGCTCTGTTTTATATAACTCAGTAATTGTGACTAGTCTGAATGTAAGTTAATGGTCGTTGTTTTAGTTATCAGTCCAATTTTTCAGTGCCAATTGGGAACCAGGTATCTCAGGTTCAAGTTTGTGCAAGAAATTCGTCCAGCATTGTAACTAACGCGTATAGCAAATATATACTTTCCAAAACGCATTAACGTTATCTGAAGTGGAGTACACCTATCCAGCGCGCCTGAACATGGTGCCACTCGTGTTCAGAGCAGCGAACAGGGGTGACCAGAGGGACATCACAGGATGGACATACGTGGCGGCATTCACTGCACATGCTTGTGTCTGCAGGACGCGATGTGATGCAATGACCTCCACAAGGCCTGGCTGCCCGTCTATTTTGGCGCAGGCCATAAACCAGCCGGTCCCTCATGGGAACTTCCCCTCCTTTACCTCTACCCCCTTCCTCCCCTTCCAGCAGGCGCTCCTCGCCCTATACAGCAGGGGAGGGCTAGACGGGATATTCGTGAATACAGGTCATTACCCGGAATGGATTCTCAAGACGTCTTGTCTCCTGGAAAGTTAACCCATTTAATTGCATCGTGGTTCTTTGTACATAAAGCAACGACAGGACCGTCTCCCGGGCCAGCGCAGACGAAATATGCGATCCTATTCTGTGCCAGGCAGTGTATGGGCCTTCATATTTCTGGTTGGTTGCTCAGGGCAAGGGTCGTTGTGGGGAAGAAATGCGACGGGGTATAGGGCACACTCCTGCCTCTAGACGATGTGACTTAAGTGACAGAATGCGCATAAAGTTTGGTTTGTATGGATTGTAAATAATACATTCTTCCCTGTTATGAAGGAGAGGTACCCTGGTGGAAAAGTTTTGATTGTGCCAAAAGAGAAATTTCACATTTCAGTTATATTTTCATTCGGTTGGTGACGTGCATTTACCGCTATTGATGCTAATGTTTTGCAGAGACGATACTTTATAATTAAATGAACAAGATATTAAAATTAAACTGCATCACAGATTTTGCGAAAGTTTTTATGTATGATATTCTTGTGTAGCCAAACAGCTATTACATATAAGAAAATATTGTAAAGTTACTGAAAAAGTATTTTACTTTAATAGCTACAGTCTATCAAAATTAAAAATTTTATGAAACCATGTCAAAGTCCTAACTTAAAAGACATTGACAGGTCATATAGGTTTTTAGGTTCCAATCAAATGGTCAAACTAAGCTGCTAAATCAGTGCTTTTTAGACCAAATAATCTACGTTTACGTATTACTGTAAGTAATAATATAAAATGTTAAACATTTAAAATTTATTTAGGCATATACATTAAAAAATATGGTCACAAACAGAAATATTAGTGGCCAGCCCAGAAATAGGCAAGTCGTTATTACAGTGTAAAAATATATTGCTTTCGTAAAAAGAATCCTTGAAACCCGTTTTCAAAATATTCATCAGTTCTGACTATTCACTACGAACAGTACTCTTTTCTAGAATGTTAACTCTCTGTTATACAAAAAAATAATATTTTTGAAAGTTGGTAATTGAAATAACAAATAAATAAGACAAAATGTTTCAGTTTACAGGACTGCAGAACATTTAGATAAACGTTCTTCAGAAACCATAATTTTATTTTTAAATCACAGAAAATGGGAACTATAGCACTACCGCGTATGATATCTGACGTTTGAAAATTATCCGCTTAAAATTATTTTGTGTTGTAAATATCTATAATAATATAGCTATGCCCAGAAGTAAAAAGTATTCTAATAGTTACATTATACATCACAAACTTAATTCTGTGTGCCCTCTCTTCGCTTGAAATGTTTATTTTACACAAAATTAAAATATATACGGCAAGGAATATCGTTTATTTTTCTCGCATTTTTAAAACATCTTTTATTTTATTGACAGCAGTTGTTTAAAGGTGGACAAATTGTTACTGATTAGGTTTATAGTGCAATTATGCATTTATTTTTAAGAATACCACAAATTAAACCGGAGAAGAACTCTTGTGCTAGTTATAAGTGTGACAACAATAGCACCGCCAAAAGGAGAGAGGACGCAACCAATTATATTTCATTAGAAAACACAGCACCGGTTACGTACAAACAAATACAGGCAAAGCTCAATCCAATTTTGGTTTTAACAAGTAGAATACTGTTACAAATGGAAATAATGGGGCATGAAGTTACACGTACACTCTACAAGGTTGTTTTAAATAAAAGTAACTTACCGAGCCTAGGCAGGAGTTAATCAGAAAACTGCTCCTTTTGTTATAACTTAACACGTGACTAGCGATACTGTGCAAAGACTCAAGCATAGTTCATCCCACAAGCGAGTCCACTTTTCTGACAGTTATGATTAGGCGCTCTTGATTTTCACGAAAATATTTTAGCACTAATTGTTTCTCTGCCTGAAGTGCACACCTGTAGCTTGTAATCGTGACCAATGATTAAGAATAAAAGTTTTATTTTTTTTCTCAGCTTCTTGGAGTTCCTCTCGCTCATCACAGACTTGAGGTATCACCGTAACCTTGCCCTGATTGAGTGAAGAGATTTTGGTCAGCGATAAGACATCGAGGTCTTTAGCGCTGGTGTGAGGTGGTATGAGGTGAGCATGGAGCAGCGTCGGAATGAATGTGCGGGGGAAACGGGAGATCCCCGAGAAAACCCGCCGACCAGCGGCATCGTACGGTACATGCGAAAATCCGGGGACCAACCCCGCCGGGAATCGAGTCCAAATCGCCTTGGTTGGAGGCGAGAGGTCTGACCCCTCGGCCACCGCGGCCCCTATGTCCTGACTGAAACAGTCAAATAAGTGACTCCTCTGCACAAAGACACACTGCCAATAAACACGAAGTAGAGCTACAGATGTGCACAAAAGACATTAAAACAAAGTGGTAAAATGATATGTCTGCGAAAATCAGGAGTCCCTAGTTGCAATAGCACAGTTTTATGTGACCCGCTGTGCATAACAATTACGTTTGCAGGGTTTAACAGGCTCTTTGATTTGTTTGGCCTTCATTCTCTTATTGAATAAGTCAGTTTATCGTTTTACGGAACTAGTCTAGTGGATTTACTTTTTGAAATGATATTTACCAGCTGTCGGAAAGTGGACTCTTTCGTGGGGTAGACGATGACTCGATTTCGATAACTGTATTAATATTAGGTAATCATGGAACCAACGTAGGAGGCATTTCTTCGGTCGGCGAGGACCAGTCGCTTGAAAAGTCCCTGGGCGATGCACTTTTTTTTTAACAAACGACCCACGCACGTTTGCCCAGAAAGGTAAGATACATCTCTGTGTTGCCCGTGAAAATAAAAGGACTAACTCAACGGAACGCTACATGAAGTGATAATTAAATCAAATAGCAATGTTGGTCTTGAACGGGTGTTAAACAAATAGGTACGCTAATTCGTTAAATTATGTTTTGGTTATCGATATTGAGTCACGATGTTGATATGTGAGACTGTGGACTAGCGTTGATTAAGTGTTTCTGTAGGAGAATGATAATAAATCGTCTGGAATTTATAGTAAGAAACGATACCGTTACTTTAGTAATAACACGAAAAAAAAAATATTTGTTATTTACAAGTCTAGGTATTTTGGCTCTTGAGAGCGAACAGGCAAATTTCATTAAGATATGTTACAGATATTCGTTATAAATTGACTTAGCTTACTCTGTTTATTAAACATATGATATTTTTATCATTGAAGTTATGTAACTTACAGTATTAGGTACTAAATACAATACGCGCAGTAAAATAAATTTTCAAAATTGTTCAAACATTTTCTTAACCGACAAGAAAAATTTTTAACGACTGCAAAAGTTTAAAAGCACTCAAACGTCTGCAAAAACCAACACATTTGGCTAGTAATACCGTGAGGAGTACACTGTGCGTAGAAATATTTTGAAATCTATTTTCTAAATGTCATCTAGTTACAATTGAAACTCGCTTATGCATTGTCTTAATTTACTGACTTCAGCGTATATACAAATTAAACTTCCTTAAAGGGAAGCTGTTGGTATGTCTGTCACGTAATATGAAAAACTGAAACTTAGTTTTAACGCTGTGGAGTGAATACTTGAATATTTATAGTTGTCCATGTTTTTGTTAAATATTTTCGTTTCTGAAAATTTATTACATTTCAATAACCTAGCAGGAAATTAAAGCTATGATTAGCTTTGTAAGTCAGCGCTATCGGCGGTATTACCACCCTTTAAATTAACAACCCTTCTCTAATGTTCAGTAATTTGATTATTGAGAAACAAATTGTAATTAATTCGTGTGTTACAGTAAGGAATAATTCGAAAGAGCGAGATAGCGAGAGAGAGAGAGAGAGAGAGAGAGAGAGAGAGAGAGAGAGAGAGAAGCATGCCAAAGCTGTGTTCCGTTGACAAGGAAATAAACTGTACGTGATAGTTGTTCTGGCGAAACTAGCAGACATCTTAGTTGGATGTAGTTAGCCAGGACAATAGATGAGGTCTGACAAGAAATAAGTAGGATAGACAAATGTTTGGCGGCCGTCATCTACTACAGGTTGCCAACTTCGATATGATGCGCTTGCACGCAGATAATATTCCTGTCAGCTAGGATGTATATTTCCTCTCATAAAGCGTGCTATAGAGGGATTGTTTTACGTTTAATAACCAAGGGACAGAAAGATTTCAAGGAAAAATTTCGGCACCACTTTGTTACAAAGCTTATCGAGCACATCTGCAGCTCCACTATGTAATAATTGGCAGCGTGGATCTTACTGAAATAGTTGTGATTCGTCATTAAATAAATTAATAACCATCTTCCAATCATGCAAACCTCAGGACGCTGCACTGTTTTGCAAAATACGGTGGCGTGAAAGATTCTTGCAATATCTTGCAATATATAGCCGTTTTTATTAAGTTGTCTCGCTACAAGCAGAAAAAACTAATTAGAGACTGAGAGAGGAATTTAAAAACGTTATCGATGTAGGCACGGTGCTTTATGTGTTTTAAGATTGCAGAACCTATTTACTGAAAATAAACAGTTTACGTTAGTGGCGACGTGTGGCCGTATTTCAAAAGAAGCTGTATTAGAAAGGACCATTACGCTATGAGCACGCAATCATAGAATATTTAGGAATACGGAAGTGACGTAGCCAGCACAATGTCTTCGCTCACCAGCAACATGACAGAAACGCCTAATATCAATAAGCTTAATGCCGGAATCACAATGGCGCGACAGAAGCGACATGAAGGTCGCGATGCGACACTAAGTACATGAGGCTGTTACTGAAGTTGTTTTTCTGAATAATTTGTTCCTTCATTACTGAACGCTTCTGGCTATATATTTGTAAATACCAGCCGAATGTTTCCACAGGCAACAAAGAGTTGCTTCCTTTAAATAAACACCCATGCTTCGCCACGGGTGTAAATAATATGTTAAAGGGAAGGCTGTAAAGAGAGCCATAAGTATTTATGTTAGAACTCTTGGTTTGAGTTTAAAGCCATGCGAAACAGTACTTTCTTCAAAGAAAAGAAAATATTCAGCCAAAGTCATAGTTTCCAGTGCTACAATTTATAGAGGTTAAACTATTCATAACGTGGAAAATGTAAGTATTTTGGATTCATTCAGCATCTTATTACGTTCCCTTCTCTTCAGCTGTTTCCTTGCAAGTATATTACTCAGAAATGTATGGAACGTCTAATAATTTATGTCATCGCAGTCTAATTTCCAGCGGAAATGGCAAGCAGTTCCAGGCAAGACGAAATGAAGAAAGTTGTAAGAAATTGCAACATCCAAGGTACTTATTCTTCAATGTCGATAAACATATTTATTGCTAAGAAGTGTAACAGTGCATTTTACTATAGCATACAATAAAAATACTGTGACACATGTCTTGAAACAATCGGATTCAATTGGCTACTACAGAAATAAATTATGGTACTCGTAGCTAACAAATCTTCACAGGGTATAAGCATATGTGTAATGTGAAGAATATTTTATTTTATTATTCTATTTTGCGACCTTAGACAGGAAAACTGTAGTATCTCTATAGTTCTTCCTACTGGTTGAAACTAAGAATAATATAGATACACGGCGCTGTCAATACACATAGGTGACGGATTGTATGCACATTTAATTGCATCAATATGGTTTTGTGTTCGGGAAAGTAATTCAACAATAATAGCGTTCGTGATTTTAATGAGCACTGCAATACCCACGTGCAATGAATGTTGTGATAAATTAATTAATTTCATCAGTAGTATGCAATGCGCCAGAAAATGGGATCGTAATATAAAATTAACCTTAAACTGAACGCGAATCTTAAAAATACTGCAATTAACATATTTTTCAATTATTTATGCATTAATTTTGAGACATAAAATACGTTATTATGGCAGTTAAGCTAGACTGTGTAGATAATTACAATATAAGACGTAATTTTATAGCAAATATGAATAACATGGGATAATACATTCCAAATAAAGACCTTTGTTGCGTTAAGAAAATGTCAACTACGCTATTTGATAACTGACTGGCTTAATGTAATATGTGTGACGTGGTATAAAACGTAGAAATCATTCTAACAATATTTCATGACACGATATGTGCCAATAGTTTATTTTTTTATTTTACTGTAACGAAATGAGTTCCATTTAAACGAATGCGCAACATCGAATAATTACATACCATCATTCAACTACTCGTATCTTTGTTATTGACTTATAATGTACTTTATTAGAACACAGTTTAAGAGTTTATGCGCGAGTGTGAATGTTCTTTAACGTTTATATTAATAAATGTTTTTGCATCGCGGAAATATCTGGGTCACTACATTTATCACGATCCAAGGTATATAATTAATCAAACGTGCACATTCGTAAATAATATATTGTCTGAATTGACCAACAGCACAACCGAAACGAAACATGAAACACAGCCAAAGGTAACATGTATACAATTGCCAGAGAGTGAAAATTATTTCTGGTGTCTCAAATCGCATGTTTACAAATTAGTACAGTCCAGATAGTCAAGTGATTGATGTAAATTTGAAAAAAAAAAATTGTTTTTTTTTTGCACAGATTATTCAAGAATATTTTTAAAGCTAAGTTACTGTTAATAGAAAATTAATGTTGAACAGAAACATTTAATACATATTTCTAATGAAAAAAGTAGATTTGCGGAATTTCTGTTCTGAAAATTTACCCCTAGACGAAAATAAATAAGACGTAAAAACAAAATAAGAAGTCTGTTTTCCTTTATGATTACACAAACAGCTGGAATGAGATTCATTAGAACGTGCATGATACGCATCCCTGTCGCTATACTGACTCGGGCAACAGTTGCTTTAAAAATTGTGACTTAAAAATCTAGCTGTTAATATATTTTAGTCGCGTGAAATTTATAGTTTAATTTATGAAACTATATTACAGGTATTGCGATCTAACCTTGAAGATAACTGGAGGGTAAATAATTTGTATTCATGCCTGAAACGTTCCTTGGACGTTATTCCTAAGAAGGGATCACTATTTCTAGTTGAGCAGATATTGAATATTCTTCAATCTGCCGAAACCCTGCACATCGTTCGGCGGTCTGGGCGGACGACCTTCTTAAGCTTGGATGACGAGTCAGGATTTCTGATACATCTGAAGGTGGCAGTAACTTTCATTCAAAGTAGTCGTCATGTGTGCCTCATCCGAGCTGGAGAGACGTAAATCCCGAGTAAACTAGTGCTAGTACTTCTCGCTCAGGAGATGAAGAGGTTATGGGGAAGGGAAGGCTTTGGACGGAGGTTGTTGCAGAGCTGTCCGGCGGAATGAGGTCGCCCAGGCAATCTGGCCCGGCCCCTCGAGTGGCCGCCCATTTGTTTACCCGGACCTTGGACCACCGTCCATTTCGGCGCTCAATATTTCATATCGGGTTCCACGCTGATGGAAAACAAACTCCCCCTGGCCAGGCAGGAGAAGAGGGGGAAGTTATAAAGGGCGGGGGTTGACCAGGGAAGCCAGGGACGGTCTCAAGGGCGGTGAGGGTTGCGTAAGCGACCCGGTCTGCATACGCACACCTCTGCTGGTACACTCGGTCTTCATTGAAATGTGATACAGAGAAAACCAAAATGTAGACAGATGACAGTTTATACATAAATATTGTACAGGGAAATTACACGAATGTAATGGTATCGAACCCCGAACTGGAGATTTACGACTGGACGTCCATAGGCATCTACTTGCCGTGGATGAAGCTATTAAATGGGGCCCTTTGATGGAGAGACATCGGAATGACAAGGGCGAGGAAAACATGATGATTCCCAAAATCTTAAGTCCAGGGGTTAAACCTGCGAGGAATGGAACCCGGATCGCCCTGGTGGGAGACGAGTGGTCCGCGGCCCCAGTAACATATTACCTGCTGATCTTTGTTACAGATTGTCAGCAGACCAGAATCTTAGTAAGTGAGAGATTTTGGTCAGCGCTTAATATCGAGGTATTCAGGGCTGATGAGGGCTGACATAAGGTGAGTATGAAGCAGCACCGGAATGAAAGAGCGGGGGAAACGGGAGATCTCCGAGAAAACCAGCCGACCGACGGCATCGTCCGGTACGATTCCCACATGCGAAAATCTGAAGCCCGACTCCGTCGGGAATCGAAACAGGATCACCTTAATTGACGGGGGGCGAATGTCCCCAACAGAGTCTTAACTAACGTTGCCAAACGTAAGGTACTGTGACTCTGGTGCTATGTTTCAAAGGTTCTTACTGATCCGGGACACAACATTCATTGAATAATTCGTGATGAAACTTAGAAAAATGGTAGTCTGTGTTAGAGAATCTCGGATTTATGTACGTTACCGCAATTAGTTCTGATCAAAGACGTCTCCCATAGATCTACCACGTCATGGCTTGCAGTGGAGTTAGCCTCTACACGACAATGAATAATTTCACTGGAGACTGAGCTCTTATATTCTCTAGGCGGTTCGGGGAAAAGTGAGCACTAAAAAACCCTGCTAAATTACATTTTTCAACTAATTCGTATCTTTCCGCATGTAACGGCTAATGACGTGGAATGCCTAACCTCACCGGGCACGTCACTTGAAGTTTGCGCGTATAAGATAAATTGTGCAGTCGATGAAAACCTGTATAGTTTAATAAAATAAAGTCTATTGATTATATCAAATTTAAACATGTCGATTGAAAATTGATTTTATTTCAGTGTTTTTGTATTTAATAAGTAAACCACACCGAATCAAATTAGGTAATTCGTCATCAACCATTGTTAATCTTGAATTATATGCAATAACGGCAGGTAAAAGTTTTCAAAGTTTAACATTTTAGTGCTCACTTTATCCGGGAAGGCCTATAAGTTGGTCATACGCATAACTAAACATTATAGAGGCCAGTCCACGGTTAGCGCTATAGATAGCACACAACCCTCCCGCCAAAGGGTGTTTGATTACCAACGGGGTCGGTTCCCGGATTTTCGTATGTGGAAATCGGGACGTATGATGTATACTTTGTCGGCGGATTTTCTCGTCGATCTCACTTTTGCCTCGCCATACTTATTTCAAAGCTTCTCTCCATTGTAGGACCTCGTCCAATGTCATCCCCTGACACAAGCAAATGCGTACAGCCGCTCAATAGTTAGGGAAAGGAGTATTTCACGAGTTCAATGACCGTAATGTTAGAATCCACTGTTCTATGCGTATTCAAGCCCCGTCAGTTCGTTCATCGCCTGCTGTTCCAGTGAGTATTAGGTAACTGACAAATGGTCGGGACTTGAGTATATAGGACAATGGATTCTAATACTCAGGTCATTGAACTTGCGAAATATCCCTATCCCTATCAATAGTAAGTCTGCAACCGGGATGAGATGCCCAGGCACTCAGGCACTCTACTAATACGATATTTGTTAATTTTTGTGTAAGTCCGTGGCCTGTGAGCTTAGAGCTTGTGCACAAGTATGAATAAAGCAATAAAGTCTAGCGTGTCGTCAAATAACAGCACGAATTTTGCTGTATGCTAAGTTACACTGACGTCTTGTAAACCCCCGCAATGTACGGGGTTGCTTGATCAAGTCTGCACCGTTTTCATGCATGCCGCAGGAACCAATTACCACTGTTATTGTGATTCTCAGTTACAAAGGTGATACTCTGACAGTTATTGTTTTTAAAAGTCGGTACATATCTGTATTGCTGGAAATACGTATTTACATGAAACAGTAATTAATTACACCTGTGCACTTTCACAAAGTAGAACATAATAAAATTTAATTGATTCAGGCTTTAATACGGGAATAACTGAAATAGTACTAATCATCTATAGGGTGAGTTTAATGACATTGCATGATAGAATTCAATATACCATGCATACATTCATTGTCAGCTGTTCCAGTGTGTAACTAGCAATTGTTACATGGCCAGGGCTTGAATACGCACAGGACTATGGATTCTAACATGCTTCTCATTGAACCCGCGAAATACTCCTTTCCCTACTCATCTATGATCATTTGATCAATACAGGCATGAGTAGGGACAGGAATATTTCGCAAGTTCAATGACTTGAGTGTTCGAATCCATTGTCCTGTGTATTCTCAAGCCCCGACTATTCGTAAGTTAGTTGCTACTCGCTGGAACAGCAGGCAATGAACGAATAGACGGGGCTTGAATACGCATAGAACAGTGGATTCTAATATGACGGTCATTGAACTCGCGAAATACTCCTTTCCCTAGGCACGAGTATTTCGCGTATTAATCTGGTAGCAGTCTAGACTTCTAAGTCCTATACACACACTGACCAGAGTCGAACACTCATTGGCTCCTAACCGTACAAGTGGTTAGCCCCACGAATTATTATATTATTGACTACTGGCTTGCAACCTCCAAATGTGTGTCGAAACAGCTGTCGTATAATCACGGAAGTTACAATGATAAACAGGTTATTGGCGTTCAACCTGACCTACAATCAATACGCGAAATACTCATGCCTCTAATGATCAAACTGCGATACACCCGTCATACATATACACTGTGTGATACTAGCTGCTAACCGTCAATAATTTATTAAAAATAATAAGTCTTAAATGTAATGACTATTTTTTCGTAATATGATTTATAATACATCTCTAAGCACTCTTGAAACGGTGATATAATATATATAAAAAATACAGAGAAGTTCAAGCCATTATGTAACAATTTAGTGAGTGGTGTTTTATGTAATGATAATGTTGCACCTCTGTAAACATGGCCGAACAAAAAAATAAATATTTAATGGCAGCTGCAATATATTTTGTGAGCACCATGTGAAATATATTTTGTACTCAGCACAAAACATTATTCTTTCCATATTATTGTGTCCACCAAATAATTAATTTGTGTTTACTCCATTATAATTTGGCAGGGAACATTTCGTACAAATTTTTTATTTCATTACGCTAGTTTCATCCACCCATCATCAGAAAAATGTGGTCGTGAAGAGGGGGGGGGGATAACCACATTCTGTTTGCGTGAAACTTTCTAGTGGCAATCCTTCAGCGATTTGGGAAATGTGTTTATGAAACGTAACATCAAAATTTATCAAAGACGTAGTCTTGTCGGAACACTTTCAGTTGAACCGTTTAAGAAATATCTGTGTGAGCACTATTCGAAACCCCTAGTGAATGCACTGATATGTAGGCAATCTGCAACTCACAGAAAATAGTTACTATATTATTACTACAATTTGTGTGCACATATATACATATATATATGTATATGTATATGCATACATATATTATACGTTATTAAATATATAACGTGTAAATAATGTTCTGCCGACGTCGCATTTATAAAAAAAATATTCACAAGTATATAATAGCTGAACTAGGCCTAATTGATGGCGTTTAGACATAACCTGGTGATCTAAAAAATAAAACATGTCACGGGACTGAGCAAACCTATCTTACTCCATCAAGTTACTTGATATAAACGCCTTTAAGAGAAGATAGACGCCCGACCAGCTTCCGTCTACCTGGCCGAGCTTTCTCTGCAGTGTCGCGATCAAACCTTTGCCTGTGGGCGTACTACGGTTCTATTACTCATGCCAGGTTGTACGGTTGGCCCCCGTAGGGAAATGCTTGTGGGCAAGAGGGGAGGAGAGAGTTAGCAGAAGGGCCGGGAGGAAGTAAGAGAACTGGCCGCCAGCCATCAGGCCAGGTGAGGGCCAGGTTCAAGTCTCGCCGAATGCCGTATCTCCCGGGTTCCTTTCACAATGGATCAACTTCCTTAAGTAAACCTACACGTCTCTTGTAAACTCTGGAGGTGAGAGTCTCAATGTCGTGTTAGTTTTCCATTTACGAATTACGAAACTATGCACGTACGTTATTAAATATTTTCCAATTTTATAAATGCCTCAGCAATTATTCGACAAAGATTTATGTGAGCACTACTCTATAACCTAGAGTGCGTACTTAATGATTTCATGATTTTAATTTAACATTCTTCAGTAATGTCATTATTAATACGTCACATGTAAAATTACGAGTTCACTTTAAAAGAATGTATTTTAACGGAGAACCATAAATTATTATGTATTTAAAAGAAGTGTTCCAAAACAAACATGCCCTGTGTTGCCTAATCTAAAAGGCATTCAATTCAAATATCTTATTTTCTATACTTAACAATATCATAATTGTATGATTAATTATCAATTATCAGTGAATTAAATTAGTAAAAAAATAGCAGCAATAAGTTTTACAAAATAATTAGGTTTACAACTTTTTACTCCAAGACGCAAACGTCACAATAGTTCTAGTGTACCACGTTGATGTGCCTCTCATAAATATTACTAATACTTCAGTTCACATTTAAAAATTTAATTGCTATTCTAATTTGGTTCCACTATGTTACCTTAAACATTTTAATGTCAAGTATGAAAATAAACTCCGAAACATTAAACGCTGATGACAATAAAACAAGGCCATATTGCAAAGGAATTGCTATAAACGTTTCAATAACTGTATCAATTATTTGACCTAAATATTTAAAATTGGTTTTATTTTAATGCCTACAGTGTCCCACACACGCTATTTAATGTTAAAATGTTTATTATGTTGAAAACGGTAGGGAAATATTTTGTCATCCGTTAACATCTGTGTGACAGGTTTATGGATACTAAAATTATTTTCAAATTAAATCGCGAGAGTTTTTTAATTCTGTTATTATATAAACCTGTGTATTATCATATTAAACATTATAAAAATGTTAGTCTTCCACTTTTATCGATTTTACAGTTTTAAGTCCTAATTTTCCTAAATATTGTTCTTAATTTATTACTCTATAAAACAAGGCATACTACCGCCTATTGCTGTATATAATGACGTCCACTATTAAAATATCTACTCGGCAAAAAGTCCCGTCGAATTATGATGAGTAGTTCAGATTTTATCAACTCTTGAGTATTCTAGTTGTTTGCTTGACATCTTACCTTTCCACACCCCTAAATAATAAATGTAACAAAATAACATAATTTTACTGAGCGTATCGTAAAGAAATCAAAAATTTTAGAATCGTCCATTGTTCTAATCCATTACTGTGTCCTGACAGCGTCATTTAAAATTCAGAATACTGTGAGAAGAAAAAGGACACTGACAAATACGTGCTTGTAAATTAAGTCAGTTCAGCGCAATCCGTTTAAAGTTAAATTACAGGAAATTTCATCTTCTGACGTGTGTTATTTGTGCAGTACTTGCGAAAGTATCACATTCTTTGTACGCACACGGCACTTTGTTGTTCGGAGTGATAAGGCGAAGTAATTTCCTGGTTGCAATCGCATTTGCATTCATCGTGTCCGCTTCACACACCAGGTGAAATGTAGCATGCAGCAGCTGTTTTCCCAGCAAGATTAGATGTAGTGCTGTTTCCGCGTTGTTATTTATGAGTTGGTTCGGTGTTTTACCATGTTATTTGTGTTTTATCTTGCAGTTGAAGCTGTACGGACGTCGGATAACCGATGCAATATTTTTTTTTAGCAATTCAGGTTTGTTTACTGACATCAGATACGTCAAAATATTGGCAAATAACAAATATTTTACTTTATAGCTTCTGCATCACGTGATGACCATGTAACGGTTTTCTTGGTCTTGGATAACACAAATAAAATTCACCAAATATTAGCAATAATACTGGAATAATGGAAATGTTTAGTTTACTTTAGTAGAAAAACTGTCCCGGGCATACGTTACGTTACAAGGATTTAGAGACAGCTACAATTTAACTTAAATAAACATGGTTTTGTTTTGACAGTGTCGGAGGTGAAAATTGTACTATGTTTGAGTTACTTATATCAGCCTACTAATCCAATGTTTCTTTGTTACCAATTTTTTATAAGGACTTAATATTAATGAGATTCAAAACGTGTATAATGACTATGACGTATAATTACACTAACGAGATGAGCCTTAGCATTTCTGTTTGCTTTTTGCCTTCAGAAAGTATATATCATCCCCTACACTATTCAGAGGAGCAAACAATTTTAAGCGTGAATGTTACCCAATGCCCTAAATCGAATGTTGAACACTGTTGAAAGTATCTTCATCACAATTGTTTAAATGAAGGGTTATTAACCTGTTAAAATTTTCAGGAGTAAATGTAACAAAATCTTAAACCAAGGATAAAAACCAACTTTCGAGACGGTTATGAATATATACATATTTCTGTATATCTTTATTTATTTATGCAATGTCAAGCATTTAAGCTAGCTTTGCACGTGTGAATTTTACCAAATGACTTAATCATGGGTAAAAAAAACCCACCCAAATATTCTACAACACAAAATCTTAATGACTGTATGCAGTATTTTTAATATACTGCATTGCAATGCAGATGTCTGTCAAAAACTACATACAGTCTGCACTCCCATTGAAGAACTCTTTCTAATATAATAACAATGCCTTAATAAATGCCAAAAAACAGGCTTTGGAGGTGTGTGTATGTTACCCATTTTCCAAAATCAAGGGCTAGAAACAAGATAAAATTGCTATATGTGTGTGATACTATGCTTTCAATCAAGCCTTAAAGTAAACTTTTGATACGTATATTACCTAGTACCTTTACCGAAGAATAGAGAACAAGCAATGTTTTCCAGGTGGGTTTGTAACACAATAACCTAAATCACGTTTTTAAAACCAGCATTATAGTTGTGTATATGTGTTAAAATACCAGCTAGTCTATCGAGGCCGTATACCACATAATCCCTATTATTGTGAGTTTAAATCCAGTTTTGATTTTTTAGGATGTATTATGATCATTACCATAAATTGCCTGGAAAAAAGTCACGTTAAAGTTTTTCTTGGTTTCTAACGTAAGAATAAGCGGGTTTTCTTTTAATGCCGTTATGAGGTACACAAACACTTTGTTTGCGTATTATTATCTACTGAAGAAAAAACTGCGAGGGACATTTCGTTCAGATGAGAGCGAAGAATTAATAGAAAAGGGTTCACATTGGAACTACCTATTTATTACGTGGGGTCACAGATGAGAGTTTCAATGCATATGTGTAGTCAAGAATTTATATTAAATTTCCCTACGGCACAGACATTTAAGAAATAGTAAAAAATGTGTTAACGACTGGCAAACCAGTGCCTCAAAACATTGAAAATTAATGCACATTTTGAATAAAGAATTAGAATTGAGTACTGTTGCAATCGTTGAGATCTCACTAGAGACGGTGATTTATCGCGGGGAGGTTCTGAGAAGTAAAATTGTACAAGTGATTTTAAGACCTTCTAAATAATTATACACATATTCGAAATATGTAAAATTAAGAATTTCTGAAGCAAGCGTATACAAATAACATCAGAAAAATGTCTTGTCTTACTTAGTCGAGTGTGGAATTTTCCCATTACAAATACAACTTAAAGTAATATTTCTCAAAACTGCTGATATGTCACTTGTATCACTTTGCTCTTAACCCCTATATTCATTTCTGAAGACATTATTCCGTTATTGGTAAGTCTATATTATACTCGGCCAATGATAATTCTGGTGCGCTACAAATGAACATAGATGATTCGTCTGTGAACAGCTGAACCGTATCACATACTGCTGTTCAATCATGCAAGGTCCGGACACTACACTGATTTTGAGAATACGTTAGCAGAAAATATAATCACGGTTCTTCCACTATCTCTAGCTATCACTAACTGCATACAGAGGATTTCACTTGTTCGTACTGAAATTTCGTTAAAAATTTTTATAAATGTTTAAATATTTAAGTAAAATTTTTGGTCAGTTGATTATGGACGTAACCATCGCTAACTTAATATCTGCAACGTTTATCTAAAGCATACCGACAAACTTTAATAGGTATTTGCTGATGTGAAAATATAATGTTTGATGCAGAGAACCCATGGTCCAGCTTACAGAAGAAGCGCTGCAGACTCTTCCAAAATTTTAAAAAGTATTAACCGTTTCTTGTAATATTTAGGAAACTACTTGCTTGCCAGAAACTAATTTCTGGTTACGAAATTATTTTACAGAAAGCAATGGTAACATGCGAAAGATTTGTATGTACATTCTGTAGACATCAGTCACGTTGAAAGAGGGTGGCACTACCGTTATTTATTTGAAAAATGTATGTGACAATAAAAAGTTGCAATTTTTTAAATCACTTTTAAATGGCGGTAAATTGAGACAAATAAATATATCTTGCGAAAACTGACTAACACTCGTCCTTTAAGGGCAATCATTAAAAGTTTGATTTCACAGTGAAGCGCTATTGCCTGCCATGTATGCAACCAGGAATTATTGGATGTATGCTGCACCGTATTGGAATGCGTGATGCAACGTTGTGTGTGGTAAAACATTAGCGAGGTGCATAAATAATAGATTAGGTGTGAATGTCCCACTTTAACGAGTAAAAAAATATGACATTAAACTGAAGTCTGCACTAGCCGCGTCATTTTGCGCCATCATAAAAACTCTACAACATGTGTTCAAATTGGCGGCAGTCCATTTAATTGCAACACGTGAGTTGGCGCATCAATGAATTTCGTACTCTTTCAGAAACGACTGGTGTATCTTGAAGTTTGACACAGGCATCCATTATTCTAGCTAGTAGACCTTCCTTTGACTCAATGTGTGTGTAGTACACCAGAGCCTTGACGAAGCCCCACAGGAATAAGTCGAGTGGATTAAGGTCCACAGAGCATTCTGGCCACGTAACAAGGCCGCCCTTTCCAATCCACTGTACTGGAAATGCCATGTTGAGGTGATTACGTACAGCTCGTGTGTAATGTGGAGAGGCACAGTCGTGTTGAAACCGCATACGTTGCCGAATCGCAAGCGGGAAATTCTGGAGAATCTCTGGAAATGCCAGTTGCAGGAATTTGCCGTACATATCTCCATTCAATCTTCGCGGCATCAAGTAGGGCCGAATGAGATTATTACCGACAATACTCGCCCAGAAGTTCACAGAAAACTGTTTCTGGTTCGCTACTATGGCAGTTTCATGAGGATTGACGTCGTTCCACATGTGACTGTTCCTGCTGTTAAAGTAACCATCTCACGCAAATGTCGCTTCATCAGTAAACGATACAATGGGCGTAAAGCGTGGATCTTCTGTGCACTGATGCAGGAACTACTGCGAAAACGCACGCCGAGGAGTAAAGTCTGCTGGTAACAATGCCTGCACCTTTCGCACGTGATAGGCACGTAGCAGCAGCTCGTGCATTACCTTTCACTTCACTGTACAGAGAAACCATATCTATCATTTCTACGTTTGTGGACGTAGTCTACAGTCTTCTACCCTGTTCTAAAAGGAGAACTACAACAATGATAATATGGGTCGGAGGGGAGGGAAGCACGACTCACGCCAATGTTATTGTAGCAACCCACTACACGATGCAGCTTACAATTCCGAGTTGCTACAAATCAACTGTCCACACATCACTTAAGTATGGCACATAGTCATTCCTGGTTGCATACGTGGTAGGCAAGATCGCTTCTCTGTGAAAACAAACATTCAACGATTGCCCTAAAAGGACGAGAAGTAGTCAGTTTTTGCAAGAGACCTTTATTTTTCTCAACTTACTGCCGTGTAGTTATGTTTCATAAAAAATATCAACTTTTTACTATTACATTCATTTTTCAAAGAAACAAGGGTAGTGCCAACCTCTTTTAACGTGATTTAGTTGTGTTAAATGTACAAATTCTTGATGTTAATACAGTTTTCTGTAAAACTATTTCGTAACCAGAAATTGGTTTCTGTCAAGAGTTTTCTAAATATCACAAACAATTGTTCGTATTTTTTAAACTTTGGAAGCGTCTGCAGCGCTTACTATGGGAGATCGACCTTGGTAGCCTGCAGCAAACATTCTACTTTCACCTCAGCAAACACTTGTTAAAGATTGTCGGTATGTTGTAGATGCACGTTGTACATAAAAAACTAAGTTCCACATTCACGCACTCACGCACTCATTCATTCATTCATCGACGCACCGCCCAAACCGCTTGATCTTGAGACACGAAATTTTGTGGGTGGCTTCCACTTACGCCGTATGCACGCACTAGAAAGAAATTTTTTCGAAAATCGGAAATAAAGGGGATGAAAATAAATATAATGTGTTATCAACGAATCATATATAGGCTATATCTCATTTATATGGTGAGCTATCGTTATTACATTTGCTTCAACGTATTGCGTAAACAAACGCATATTACCTTATTTTTACCGTTTTTCAAACTTCTAAAATAAAGTGTGTGAAAATCCGACATCATTTGTTTTCAAACAATCCTCGATGACTTTTAAATCCTTTGAGATATTGACGTGATTTTTGCTTCAGAGAGTAGCTGACGCATCTTCCTAAAATTCAGATTCAGGATTTTTGCAGTGTAAACTCTAAGGGCATTAAAAATAAAAGTATGTTTCAATTAATGCTCTGTAACACTTAAACATGTTGAAATATTGAGATGAGTTTTGAATAGGAATGAAGCTTACGTAAATACTTAAAATGTTATTTAATGATTTTTTTCAGAATTCAATAATTTGAGAGGTGGAAAGATGTGAAGTGTTCCAGACATCCCGAAAAGCTGGTATGGCCAAGGAGAAATAATTTAAAAGTAGTTACTTTCTGCCGTCCTATTGATACGTATTCCTAAATGGTAAGGGGCATATATACACACATTTATTTCTTAAGAATTGTGACGACCGGTCTTGGCATTGTTGTTTGGAACACAGACAGTATATAATGGGTTCGAATCCCTTGTAAGGCATGGCAACGCGGAACTGCTGCGATATACACACATGTTAGTAGCATTTGGCGGAATAGTTAATTTTATATTTGAAGTATGGAAATATAAGGGTGGCTTCACGTTGTGGCATAGGCATCTACTAAAGGTGAAAAGGGGTAAAACATATTTACCCGATATATTCAGTATCGCATAAATCTTGTGAGGTATCGTTATGTCTTGGCAGTGAAAAATAGTAAAATGCGTATTCGTCACGTACTCAATATCTTATTAACACGATAAACTGTCGTTATAGATTTTCCTTCAAAAGCCCCAAGTGGGCAATGCTGCGCCCGGGCAGCTGATAAGCTAAATAAAAAATGAAAACCTTATCCTGGCAAACCCGCTCAATAAATTCATATCAAAGATTTCTTTACAAAAAACGTTTGACACGCATACATCAAAACATCTCTGAATTAGTGCCTCATTTTTGGTAGTTACTGTCTTACTGTCGAAAATACCTCCGCCTTACCCATTTTATTATCTGACCCCTTCACCGAATAGAGAATACGAATTAGTGTTTACAATAAATTACAAAAATATATTTTGTGAATTATGTTGACACTTTACGATTGCTGATTCGTAGAAAAAAAACACATATTGAAGTAACTTGAGACAATCGAGTCATTGTAAATAAGAAAAACATCAGACCCTCCCCCCCCCCCGTCTCGTTTGTCGATTTGTCACTTATGTGGCCCTGATGGTGAATGTTGTTAATAAGTGTCTGTGGTGCTCTTAGTAACTCAGAATGGAAATAAACGGTAGGTCAAGCGAAGTGAATAATTTACAAAGTATACTTGACATAAAAATAATGGTGCTCTGTGTAATATTTTTGCAGAAATGACAAATGGCGGCCACAAGTAGCAAATGCAATTGACGATCTAAAACAAAAGGATATACGCCAAGATGTCCGAAGTAAGTTATACACCAAACGGTTGCAGTTGCTGTTAATTATACTACAAGATGGAATTATCTATGTTCAAAGTTTGCCACAGGGACAATTTCTGCCGCTTGAGCGGTGGTATCTGAAAGAGGTGTTATCTGACCAACCACAGAGATGTCGTGACATTAAGTTTATTTAATTTGATAATTGGAAAGGCGAAATTGGTTCGTTTTTATCTTTAAAATAAAATGAATTCCCTCTTTTGCAAGCGTAGTTAAGATTAATTTTACTACGGTTTCGCATAATATTACACCCGTAAGCGATAGCAGCGAAAATCGCGGCAGACATTTTCCCTCTGCCTGACTTTCCCATAAGATAAAATATTTGCTATCTAACCTGTAGTAGAATTAATCTTAGTTGCAGTGAAAGCTTTTTTTTTTCTTTTTAGAAAAATTTTAATTCATAAGATTTGTTAAATTTCTTGAAATGTTCTGTGTGACTACGTGTGTTTGTGTGTGTGTTTATAAATAAATGTATACAGGGCTATATATATATATATATATATATATATATATATATATATATATACATACATATATATACACAGAAAATTTCAATATCATACACATACACACACATAGCCACACATACATTATTTTTTGATATTTTCGGAACGGACAATACATTTTCGAAAATGTTTGCTAAGGCCAACTACAAAACACTCAACATTAGCCTCAATCGACTGGGCTGCTAAGGAAATATGCATCACACCGCGGCTTTTAGACAGCCAGGGTGGTATATAGAAAGATATTTAGAAAGGGAAATTCATAGAGTTATGAGTGATAAAAAAAGTTTTTTTTTAGATACAAAAATAGAATATCAAGGTAAAGAAGAAAAACTTCTATAAAAAATAAGACTAAAGAGCTATAAAAATGTCTGGCTACGGCTAACCGCTCGCCAATGCAACTAATAATGTTTGGGTAGCATCAGAATTCTTGAATTACCCATCAAATAGACCAAAGCGATCACTCTTAAGGCGGCCGCCTATCCCACGCTTCAAATTCGTTGCAGTGTTTTCGTAGAGAGGTTATTTCTACGAATATATTCCACGTGTGCCCATTTTGCCAACGTACTAAAAGACAACAAACTTCAGAAAAGGTCGGAACCTCATTGTTACGACGCCACGGTCATTAAAAACACTGTTTCTAAGCCCTCCAACACGGCTAAAAACGGCCTTTTCAGGCTTTCGTACTTCAAAATGTACTAACCCTATGTATGTGAAATTCAAATTGCGACCTGCACTGAACTTAGTTTCAGACTTTCAACCAATAAAACTATATGGTCACCGCTTAAGGGTGTTCCAGAGTGAAAAAATTTTAATTTTATATTTGTATAAATTAGGGTCCGTTTTGTAGTCATTACTTGAGAGTACGATTTTCTCTTACGAAAAAAATTTAGCTCAGCCAGTTTTTCCATAATGTCAGTTCAAAGTCAAAATTTGCATATTTTTACTTTATGCAAAACTTGAAAACCAGTAAACATAATGAAATGGAAAAAATCACATCAAAACTACATGCCACGGTCTACGGCTTGAAGCATATAGAAACCCTTTACAAAAAAATTTTGTTCTTAAAAAAAGTTTCTAAAATTTGCTAATTTTTACTACTTTTAAAACTTTTTTTAAATATACAAAATATTTATGTAAAGGGTTTCTATATGTTTCAAGCTGTACACTGTGGCATGTAGTTTTGATGTGATTTTTTCCATTTCATTATGTAGGCTATATTGGTTTTCAAGTTTTGCATGAAGTAAAAATATGCAAATTTTGACTTTGAACTGACATTATGGAAAAAATTGGCTGAGCTAAATTTTTTTCGTAAGAGTAAAATGTACTCTCAAATAGTGTTTACGAATCTAACCCTAATTTATACTAATATAAAATTATTATTTTTCCACACTTGAACGCCCTTAATGTCCCATAGTAAAAACCGTTCGGCGAGAAGCTTACATGCTGGTTCAGCGCTTGGCTTGTTGAGGCGACGCGGCATTTGATGCGCGCTTCAAGGTCGACCTTACGGCTCCGTCGCTTTTGAGCCTCTCACGCACGGGTAGGCGGCACCCTTAAGAATGAAATGAATAAATGTTAGTCTATTGTCGCTTTCTATCGAAAATAAAAATCCTTTCTTTGCATGGCAAATAATCAATTTTCTTCCAGGTCTGTAGTTGAAAAACAGCTCATGGCTAGAGATGATGAGTAGGGATCCCAATTTTTGGTGGAAATATTTCTGCACCAGTTTACTTCAGTGCCTCGTATGCACATCTGCAGCTCTGCTTCATGATCAGTGATTGGCTGAATTCAACTATCACGTGTCTTAACGATTAACTGCAAATCACGGACGTGCGATGTTCGCAGTAACCTTATTCTGACTGGTAGGGACAAACGAGAAACGTCTTTACACAAAGAAACTCTGCAAATAACAAAGAAGCAGAACTGCAGAGCTGGAACTAAGACATTTCCACGATATTCAGGAGTCCCTACTGGTGGTTTATCGAGGGAAAACTTGACTGCTTGCTGTGTTTCAAAGTACGTTAAAGTACGTCGGGCTGTTACCCTATTAGACTGAGCCAATAAGAATCCCACTATCGCAATACTTGATGCCTGCTATTGGTCTGCAGGGAGGTATGTGACCCAATAATACATATTACAAGAAACTGCAGTGTTTTCACGGCTATGTTGGCGTAAAACATTTTCGCGATATACCATAATCTCTACTTATGGCATATTATAAATCAGCGCTGCCGTATGTGACCGTGATAGAAAACTGTTGCACGTTAGAAGAAGTGCAAACGTATAAAGTGACCAGACCACAGTTTACTAATGAGAACTCTTTTTTTTTTCTGTCCCTCTGTCGTGGGTCGCCAGTAATATGATCATGTCAAATACTACGGACGCCCCGCGTGTGAGATCAGACTCGGATAAAAAAAGTTAAAAATCGTGTGTCCGCTTCTGGAATGTCGCTGGGTTGAAACCCACTCCGTTAGCCACCCTCGCGGTTTCCATTACATCAATTCCGTGCGTTCACAACCTTTAATCAATTTCAGCGGCCACCTCGGAGCAGCCACACCCACCCCTTCACCCCTCTTTACCCTGACTCTCGCATAGCTGCAGGATTCCAATAGCGGCGATGTGTCTAGGCGCAGAGTGGGCCAAGTCAACCTTATCGCCTCGTGGAAATGTGATGACCCGAATCGCTAAACAGCTTCTACCACACTGAAACACTGCATACGATCTTCAAAAGTCCTGAGATTACAGTAGAACAATGTAATCATAAAGTATACATATAGGTAAATTTTAATATTTCTACATTTTTACGCTACCATTTTCCAGCACGAAAGAGAAACTCGTATGTTTGCCTGGAACGTGTATTAGAACCTACTGCACTCACGAACGATAATGCGTTAAAATAAGGGAATTCAATGGTATTCACGTTAGAATCGACTGTTCTGTCTATACTCAAGCCCCGGCTATTTGTGCATTAGTTGGTATTCTCTGGAACAACAGAGAATAAACGAATGGGGAGCATGGTAAGGTAAGATGTCGAGCATGGAAAGGTAAGATGTCGAGCATGGAAAGGTAAGATGTCGAGCATGGAAAGGTAAGATGTCGAGCATGGAAAGGTAAGATGTCGAGCATGGAAAGGTAAGATGTCGAGCATGGTAAGGTAAGATGTCGAGCATGGAAAGGTAAGATGTCGAGCATGGTAAGGTAAGATGTCGA
>PNEQ01007153.1:0-67368 GCA_003012365.1 Medauroidea extradentata | reverse complement strand
AGAGCCCTAGAATACTCTTCCCCAGCGTAACGTTAGGTATTATCACGTAAGTGGTCAGTACAAGGGACAGTCACGTGGCCGACGGCCAACACGACCCTGAGTGCAAGAGTCCCGTGTCCGCCCGGGTAAAATTCAGTTTAGACGGACTGGCGCCCTTCCGGCAATCCAAGTCGATTAACGCAGTAAACACCACCGCGCAGTCCCCTTGTGCTATGTGGCCACGTCAATCTACTGATATTAATGCTGGGCCAGTATCTGCTGGTACTGGTGCTGGGCAAGTATCTGCTGGTATTAATGCTGGGCCAGTATCTGCTGAAACTGGTGCTGGGCAAGTATCTGCTGGTATTAATGCTGGGCCAGTATCTGCTGCTGAGCTGGCTGCTGCTCTAGTAGCTGAAAGAACAGCATTATTTGCTGACTTAGCAGCTGCACCACTTGCTGGGCTGGCTGCTACTGGGCTTCGTCATTGTTACCTTTGTCATTGTCACCTTCGTCACCGTCACCTCCATCGTCACTTCTATTTCTCCTTCCTCACTGTCATCAATAATTTCAATGTCGTTTTCTTCATCATTTTCTGTTACCTCTAACCGGACCACCAGTGTTTCTGAAGCTCTGGTCAGAAGTAATTGAACCGGAGGTGGTGTATTTGAGCTGTGGGGCCTAAAAGGGTGGCGCCTGACCACCCTCTTGGTTCTGATGGGCTCCGTCAGAGTCGACATTGTTGTTGAAGATGATTGTTAAATCAATAATTGTTGACTGATGTTGAGCATTCAAGACAGTGGCGCATACATAGTTGCGACTTCTGTCCCTACACCCTCCTCCCACACACACACAGCATTTGTTCTAAGCTACAAGATGACATTAATTTTTTATTGAAATTACTAGAGAGATAGTTTGCGACACTCCAATCCCATGTCTGCAGAAATAACGAGACAGATGAGAATGTGTGTTGAGAGAGAGAGAGACAGAAATACTTACATTGTTTATTGTTATTTTTTACCACAGTCATCGAGAAATATATATCCACAAACATTATATTATTTGTCAAAACTATAATTTATTATTTTTTTCCGCACTAGTACATCTATTTAATAAAACCATTAGACACACGCAATACTATTAAGACTGACAGTTAATGTTTTTTTGGCGAATTTGTGTAAATCAGTACATTTAAACTGAAGCATATTGTGTTATAAGTCCACCTACTATTCACCCTACACAATAGAAAGCTCGACAGGAAAATGCTTTACTGAGGAAAGAAATGACATGTAAATTATAAATCGGGTACATTTCCACCAGAAAATGAAAAAGAGGAACAATAGACTAGAAACGCTTTTTCGCTATCTGTACATTAGAGCGCACCTGTTTGATTGTGCATGGTTGAATATTTAAACATACCCGAATACAATTTTTCTAAACTACAGATTTTTGCTTGGGAAAAAAATTTATGTGAATAATTAATATTTTATTTCTTTAGAAGCGAATAATCTGATTCGTCAACTGACAAAGAGTAACTATGGACTAAAAACCAATTCTCACCATTTTCAAGTAATACGCACCTATTGAATGTGTGTATGTACATTATTTAAAATAGTCAGTGGTAACATGTAAACCTACACGAATGCTTTGTGCGGTTAGTAAGCTGGGATTGGCTTAAAAAGAAATAGCTTGGGATGAGATTCTTGGTGAAAAATAAATCGTTTGATCTGTGGAATTTTTTTTCCGAGTAAAATGTGTGTGTGTGTGTTTTGAGAGAAAGGTATATTGACTGTGTTTATGGGCTACAAACTTAACAAAGGTTAAAGTAATAGTTACATATTGTATTTCATATTTGATAATCAACTTTGACAGCGGGCCCAGAATACACTACCATTATTTTCATGTGACGGAAGGGGGAGTGAGGTGGTCTGTTGAAAACAATGTTTGAAAATAAAAATGAAATTGGTATTTTTTCTTTTATGGCAGGGATGTAAAAAGTGATAATTGTTTGTCTCTATTTGTGATGATTAGCAAAAGTTTTAAGCTAGCTAACAATTCTTGTCTTTCCCCTCTCACAGCTTCCAGTTCATGAAATTGACCTTTTTCCTTTTATGGCAGAGATACATAAAAAAGAACTGCATGTTTGTCTCTGTGTTTGATGATCAGCAAAAAAGTTTAGCTAGCTAACAATTATTTTCTCCTCATTTCTCTCTAACAGATCCCAGTTAATGAAAATTATTATTTTTTCCTTTTATGGCAGAGATGTAAATAAATACTGCTCGTTTGTCTCTGTTTGTGATGATCAGCAAGAGTTATGCTAACTAACAAATTTTTTTCTCTTTCCTATCTGAAAAAGGTCATGAAATTTACCTTTTTGCTTTATATTGCAGAGAAGCAAAATTATTGCTTGCCAACCAATTTTTTCTTTCTTCTTTGAAACAAACATATGCTCCCACGTCATAAAATTAACAATTTTCCTTTTATGACAGCAGCAGAATTTTTACAAGCCCACTATTTATTTTTTCATCTTAACAATATCAGCAGCTACCAGGTCATGAAATTAACCTTTTGCCTTTTATGGCAGAGCAGCAAAAACTTTGTGCTAGCTAACTAATTTTGTTTCCTTCATCCCTGAAAATAAAAACCAAACCAGCACCCAGGTCATGAAATTTAACTTTTTCCTTGTATGGCAGACCAGAATAAATTTTTTGCTAGATCCTTTAAGATTTTGTGGCAGAACGGCACTTTTTTGTGCGTGAATATAAAAATACTATGCGAAATTTTGTATAAATATCAGAACCATTTTCCACAGACACCATTTTACATTTTTGGTATAGACTGTGGTTAGTGTCGAAGATTTGGGTTCTGGTGGCTTCGAAGTTAGTACGGCCTTCGTCAAGCTTCCCGATTTTCAAAAACCATTCAAGTGTACGGTATTGTCGTCGTAGTTGGACATTTTCGTCCGAGGAAAACACATTCACAATTTTTTTTCTAGAATTGGTTTGAAATTTGAAGGGCGATTAGTAGACCTCACAAACTGTTTCAAGAGATCTTAGTTTCACGAATATAATGCCAAGTGGGTAACTTACAAAATTTTCCGAAACAATTTTAAATGTGCAATGTTTATTTCGTTAGATTCTTTGAGAATTGCATTTAGTCCCTTGGAGACTGCAGATGCCAGTGTTAGGAGGTCTTTATTACAATTGGACAATGCATTTGTTACGGCTTGCCGACGACCTGTAAGGTGTCAAAACAATCGAAATTTTTTTAGTTTACTGCGACGGCGTGGATAAGAAGAGTCAAGTGGAAAAATGTATGAACAAGGTTTTTGCAAACATATTTGGTCGACACATACAGCATATAACTGCCAAAATTGGAGGTTTGGTCGCTCGTGCAGAATGAAATGAATATTACCAAAGGTTTCCTTCCAAAAAGTAGTGCACCAAGAAAAGCAGATTTTTATAGTAAAGCTCAAGAATAATTCAGATGTTATTCTGAGCAATTTTTTGCAAATATTGTATTATGCAAACCCCGATGTCAAGTTAGATGTAAACAATATTTTGCAAGATCAGCAAAATATTTGTACAAATAACACACTCTGTCACAGAAAACACGCAGTTTCCTTCGGTAATATTGCAATATCAGATTCGAAAGTTTCGTCGTGTTTGTTAGCTGGGTTTCCGGGAAAATTTCAAATTTTTACTAATGTAGACTACATTTGGCACTTTTATAAGAGCGAGGAATGTAAGGACAGTTTTTGATCGGCATGGTTCTGAAATGGCAAGGTAGGCAACGATTTAACGTGACGGAATGTTTCGAAAAAGAATTGTACTACAATGTGGAATACTGGGAAAGGTATATATGCAAAAAAAAAACTATTTGGAAAATCTTGTTTTTTTATGTTTGAATCTTTAAAAAAACTTGTTCAGTCCATTGGAAAAAGCGGACATTAATGTTAGAAGGATGCTGCTCCAAATAGAAGCGCACATTTTACGGCACTTAAGCTGATGGGATGGGGCCAAAGTTGTTGACAAATTTTATGCATTTTGTAATGCTGTTGATAAGAAAACGGAATTGTAAAATTGTATTGCGGAAATTATAGTAGACGAATTTGGCCAGAACGTACCTAACGTATCGACCTCAGAGTCGGAGAAAAAGTATTATTACGAGAGATTTGTAAATATCCGACTGTGAGTATAATACGAAAAATTAATTTGTTATGTTGTGTTCGAACTTAAAAAATGTCATATGATGATCCAAACTGGGAGAGATTTCTTTCACGAGCTCGAAAATTGACTTCGATTGATGGTAGTATATATTATTAATTTCATATTATCACTCTCTCTTTTACAAAGAGCAAGCGTCTTGTAGATTAAAAAGGTTTGGTTCATCAAGAAATCAAATTTACATTCATTTCTACCCCAGTCTTCACATCGGTACATGTAGAACATTATATAGGTATCGTGGGGATAGTGTCTCGTCGAATGTAACATGAGCTCGATTTGCTGCTCACTAGAATCTGTGGAGTGAAAAATATTTGTGTGATTGTTTCACAAACCACCACCAATACAACTGTTCGTGGTGGACAGTCGACCCTGACCGGCTGGGCACCTGACTGGAACTGTGCAAGGTAACCTAGTTATATTTACGAAAAAAAAATATTTTGTGTACGATTTTAGTGGGTAAAATATGACATATCTTAATTTTGATCAAATTTCAGTCAAAATGTTTTCCTTCCTTGGCAAAAATGTCAATATTTTACAAAATATTGGTTCCATAATGTTTGAATAGAGTCGTGTGTTGTTTTATTTTCAACAGTCGACCGAAAGTGTGTTGTTTTAGGCAGGTTTAGTACTGATAGTGTATTAAATGGGACATACAGAAACAAGACAAGATAAAGGTTAGGAAGACCAGGATTGTGAAGTTAACTCGGAAGAAGATAAAGAAGAACAGGGACGTTTATAGATGGGCTGGACAGGAGCTTGAGGAGGGAACTGAATATAGGCTAAATAATTCTAGGCTGTTTGAAAGGGAGATCTTGCATGAAAAAGCAGGTAGAGAGAGATGGGTCTAATGGTAGAAAGGAGTTGGGAATGCTAGGGAGAGTATTGAAAGGAACTAGCAGGGAAGTGAAAGAGAAGACATATCATACAATGGGGCGGCCAATGTTGGAGTTTTCAGCGGCAAAGTGATATCCCTATGTTGAAGTAGAGGTGCAAGATCTGGAGAAGGTGCAGAGGAGGGCAATGAGGTGGGTGAAGGGTAGGTGGAGAAGGCAAGGGCAGGTTTGAATTTGGTGGTTTGTGGACATACGCCATTGCTCATGTTTTCCTGATCAAACCTGTGTTGAATGAAAAAATCCGAAAACGAACAAGGAAAAAAAAAAACAACTATAAAATACAAAATGAAAAGAAAATAGAGAAAAAGTAATCCCAGAGTAATTCTGTCAAGTTGTTTTTCAAATAATTGTTACATTATACAAAAAAGAATAAAGAATTCTAGAGATAAAATCTAATTTAGCAATTATTTTAAAAGAACTTGACAGAATTCCTCTGGGATTACTCTTATCTATTTTTTCTTTTTGTACTTTATATTTGTTTTATTTTCTTGTTCATTTACATATTTTGTCGTTCAACACAGGTTTGATCAGCAGAACATGAGCAATGGCATATGTCCACAAACCACTAAATTCTAACTGTAAACTCCCATTGCAACAAACATTTAAAAATCTCAAGGGCAGGTTTGTTTGGATGAGGTTCAATGTTGGCCATCGGTGATGATGAAGGAAATGGGTTGTAGCTCTCGTAAAAACAGGAGGAGTGTAAAGGGGCTTGTCAGGAAATCCAGGGTTTTTAAAGGAGAGGGTGGCTGGGGGATGTTAGGTGTCATCTAGATAAGGGAAACCACATCATAGGAACAGGAAATAATAGGGTCTGGAGGAAAACAGAGTGGGGGGAGTAGTCTACGTTTGTAAAGTCTGTGGAGTGGAATTTGCTGAGGGAGGATTTGGTAACATACTATCTCACCTACTTCATCTTACTTTTCTGCTACTAGATTTTTGATGAATCAACATTATGATGACTCCTGCTTCCAGCATTAAATTATTGCGTGTATAGAATTTTGGCACATCTGGATTCTTCTGTGACTCAAGAAAAATGCCAATAAACAAAATTTTCTGGGCATTACCTTCGAAAATATGGCAACCCAATGGCTACAGCCAATTCGATTCTTTATCTCAGCCACATTTCAATTTTTAGCCACTCTAAACAGTAAACCACGAATCTCAAAAGCTGCTTACCTTATTGTGATAGCCAACCTATCTTCAACACTAATTGCAGTTCTGATTGAAGTTCTCTTTAACAATGGTTTCACCATTTCCAAGAGGACATTCCACTGCCAGACATCCATTCTGCTGTACTGTCGAAACCGGTCGTGGCTACTGGTCTTCTTAGTTTGGAACAAAGTTAAATATTCACCCTGACAATATAGTATTTCTGTTGTCAGGATGAACCCAATATCGCCTTGTCCTTCTACCAGCAAGACTGAAATATGCTGCGCCAAGTATTACAGCACAAGTGGCGAAAAAATCAATATCGTCGTCTTCCATCATACCTAAAATAATAATATAACTAACATTGTTATAACACACAACATTTTTATATAGGTTGTGAATTTGACTGGCATAAACTAACCATGCTAAATAAAATTTTGACTAGGCATCTAGGGAATTTGTTTCCAGCTATCCTTTTTGATATATTTATTTCAATTGTCTAGTGCTATTTTTCTATTATTGTTTGTTTCAATACATAAATTTGTGGTGCCCATAGTAACTAATTCGTAATATGAAGCCCACATAGAAATATGTAGGTACTAAGTTATGCAAAAATAGCCAATATATTGTATTCAGCTATCTATCATTACTTCCTTTCTTACTTATTTTGCATAGGTTAACTCTCATTATCTCTCGTTTAAAAGACGAATCAAACTATACCTGGGCTAGTGATCTCCTATTGCGAAATATAAACAAATATATTATTTTGAAACTGCACCAATGTGAATACCAATCGTTGCAAATGCGACTGCCATCTGCCGACTGTCAACTGCTAGCTGCAGACTGCTCGACTGCCGACTGCTCATTCTGGACTGGCCTTTAAAATATCGACGACGACTCTTACAGCATAACTTTTGGCGGGGAAAAGTCCCCTACTAAATTACCATTACTTTCAGTACCAATGTGTCAAGACGGTTAATTTGATACCCGCCACGAGGTATCTACAGTTACAAATGCCTTTCTGTTCAATTTACGTAATTAATTGTACTGAGATATACAAAAGTTCCACTTTGGCCCGTCACAAAATACAGACACGATAAACATGTACAAATCAGAAGCACATGATGGCCGAGCAGATCGCCTTAAAATTCAACATCATCGGTGGTAAACCATTTGTTCTTCCTCGACAAATGTATAAAAATTCAGCAGGATACGACCTGTTTTTACGAGTTGTTGGCACCATCAACCAAAACACAACAGGCTTGGTTTTCATCGGTTATTTAATAATCATACCCGAGGGATATTTTGTTGAAATGAGAGGAAATAGACACGAAGCAGAAAGATGTTTTTGGGTTTTCCCTGGTATAGCGGTCCCTGAAACTGACCAAGAGGTTCGGATAACCATCCATGAGTTTTCAGCTGCAGATTATTTCATCCAGAAGGGTGATGTTATAGCTCAGTTGATTATACACAAGCGAGTCTGTGTCTCGAAAATGAAGTGGACAGATTGTGAGAATGATTCATTAGGAGGAGAAAACCTCGAGTTGGCCACGCTGCCCTCGCCGAGATCGTCTCTGTCCAGCGCAAAAAAAAAAGGCCAATTTTTGTGAACTATTTCTACTGGTTGGTATGTCTTGAAATATATTATTTAATAAGCAGATGTACTTGAATAAAACCTATTTTTTAAACAAATGTTCCAAATAATAACCCCATATATAACAGCTACATAGCTACATTTAAATAATTAAATAATAATAAATTAGGGTTATCAATTAGTAACCCGTATATCCAACGGTATACAATCAATAAAAAAACATCCCACTAAACCTGAAAAAAAAAATTTTTGGTCGACTGTTGAAAATAAAACAATACATAACGCTATTCCAACGTTGTGCAGTTGATAATTTTGTATATTAATGACATTTTTGCGGAGGAAGAAAAGTTTTTGGACTGAAATTTGATTGAAATTGAAAAAAATGTCACATTTTACCCACAAAAAATTTTTACACAATAATTTTTTTCCGTAAATATAACTAGGTTACCTTGCACAGTTCCAGTCAGTTGCCCATATGGTCAGGGTCGACCGTCCACCACGAACAGTTGTATTGGTGGTGGTGGTGGTGGCACAATCACTCAAATATTTTTCACTCCACAGATTCCAGCAAGCAACACATCGAGCACATATTACATTCGACGAGGCCTTATCCAACGATACCTGTATAATATTATACGTGTACCGATGCTGAAGACTGGGAAAAAAACTAATGTGAATTTGATTTCGTGACGAATCAGAACTTTTTAGTCTACAAGACTCTTGCTCTTTGTTAGACAGAGCTAGGAAGAGAAAGAACGAAATTAATATTACTTCCAATCAGTTATCGAAGTCAATTTTCGAGCTCGTAAGAGTAATCTCTCCCAGTTTGGTTAATCACGCGATTTTTTAAGTCTGACAACAAAATAACCAATTAATTTTTTGTACCATTCATCACCGTCGGATTTTTCTAATGACCTTTTCAAAAAACTGCCTGATGTTCCTCGATCTTATAAAAGTACCAAATGTTGTCTACATTAGTAAAAATAAGAAATTTTCCTGGAAACCCTGCAGTCTAACAACACGACGAAACTTTCGAAACTCATATTGCAATATTACCTAAGAAAACTGCATGTTATGTGATTAGATTCAGTTTCTTGGACGTACTCCATTGCAATGGAGTACGTCCAAGAAACTAAAATCCAGTCATGAACTCCCATTGCACAATTCTTTCAAAGATCATATGCATGTTATGTGTGATGGATAGTGTTATTTATAGAAATATTATGCTGATCTTGCAAAAATGTTGTTTATATCTAAATCAGGCATTGCATAATACAATAGTTACAAAAGAAATGGCTCAGAATATCGTCAGTGTTACTCTTGATCTTAGCTATCAAGAACTTCTTTTCTAGGCGCACAACATTTTTAGAAGGAAACTATTCGTAATATTCATTTTCTTCTGCATGAGCGACCAAACATCCAATTTTGGCAGTTATGTGCGGTACATGTCGACCAAATATGTTTGCTAAAACCTCATCAATACATTTTCCACTTTACACTTCCTATCCGCACCGTCGCAGTACACTGAAAAATTTTCGATGGTTTTTACACCTTCCAGGTTGTCAGCAGGCCATAACAAATGCACGACCAGTTGTAATAAGAACCTTATAACACTGGCATCTGCAGTCTCCAAGGGACTGAATGCTCTTCTCAAAAATCCAACGAAATAGACACTGTACATTTAAATTTGCTTCGGAATTTTTGTAAGTTTCCCACTAGGCGTTACGTTCCTGATACAAAGATCTTTCGAAACAGTTTGTGAGGTCTAAAAAGCGTCTTCAAATTTCGAACTAATTTTAGAAAATAAATTTTGAATGTGTTTTCCTCGGACGAAAATGTCCAAAAACGACGACTGCACCGTACACTTGAATGATTCTTCAAAATCGGGAAGCCTGACTAAGGCTGTACTAACTTTGAAGCCATCGAAACCCAAATCATCGACACTAACCATGGTGAATACCGAAATGTCAACTGGTGTCTAGCTCCTGTGACAATTGGTTGTGTTTCTTCTACAACATTTAGAATAAACACACACACAAAAAATATTTCTTTTGAGATTTAAATTTGGCTGTTTTGCATTAAAATCAGAAAGTAGATGGGCAAAATAATTTTATGTCTTGCACAAAATTTTTTCTCGTCTGCTATATAAGGGAAAAGGTCAATTTCACGACCCGAGTGTTGGTTTGTTGTTTCAGAGAGAAACTAGCACAAATGGTTTCTGGTCAACCGTAAAAGGAAAAAAAAATAATTTCATGACCTGAGAGCTGCTGCATTTTTATTCAGAGAGGAAAGAAAAAAAATTAGTTAGCTAGCACAAATTTTTTGCTGCTCTGCCACTTATGGAAAAATGTTAATTTCATGACCTGAGAGCTGCTAATGTTGTTTCAGAGGTGAAAGAAAAATAACTGTTTAGCTTTTGTTGCAAAAATATTTTGCTGCTCTGCAATATGAAGCAAAAGGTTATTTTCGTGACATGGGAGCTGATGTTTGTTTCCGAGAAGAAATAAATAAATTGGCTGGCTTGCAAAAATTTTGCTGCTCTGCAACATGAAGCAAAAAGATTAATTTCATCATCTTTGTCAGATAGGAAACAAAAAAAAATTGGTTAGCTAGCGAAAAATACTGCTAGAAATAAATCAGCAGCATTTTACATCTATGTCTTAAAAGGAAAAAGGTAAATTTCATGACCTGGGAGCTGCTGTTTGTTTAGAAGAAGAAATAAAAACTTGGCTTGCTTGCAAAAATTTTGCTGATTATTAAAAAATATAGACAAGTAAGCAGCATTTTTACATCTCTGCCATATGAGGAAAAAAAAGGTCAATTCTATGAACAGGGAGCTGTTTTTTTTAAGAGAAGAAAATAATTGTTTAGTTAGCTAAATTTTGCTAATCATCACAAACAGAGATAAATAAGCAGCATTTGTACTACTCTGCCATATAAGGAAGAAAAGGTGAAATGCACGACCTCAGTACTTAATTTTTATTTTCAAGCATTGTTTGCAACAGACAACCCCACTCCCCTCACTGCACCCCCCTAACGAAATGGTATTCAATGCCAATTGGCCTAATTTTGTATTACCTTTATTCGGGGTCTACGGTTAAAAATTGTTTATCAAATAAAAAATTAAATATATAACTGTTACTTTAACATTTCAATAAGTTTGTAGCCTATCAACATAGCCAATATATCTTTCTCTCAAAACACACACACACATTTTCTTTCCAGCACCAATACTTTTGGTAGGTCACTCACAAATTTCTTTTGAACCTCTGAAAAAAAAACATACTCCCTAGTTCAAATCATTTTTTTTTCACCAATAAACTCCTTCCAAAAAATATTTCTTTTTAAGCCAATCACAGCTAACTAACCACACAAACAGTTTTATTTTTTTCTCTCCAGCAAATAACTTTGTTATCCGAAAATAATAATGCTTTGTTAACACACACACATTCCATATGTGCGCATTACGCATAAATAGTGAGAAATGTTTTAAGTTCATAGTTACTCTTTGTCAGTCGACGAGATAGATTATTCACTAAAATAAAAATATATCAACTATTACGCAGAAATATATATTTTTTCCACCAATCAAAGAAAATACATTCTTTTGTTAAAAAATTATAATCGCGTAGGTTTAAATGTTTAACAATGTACAATCAAACAGGTTCGCACTAATGTGTAGATAGTGAATTTTTTTCCGAGTCTATTAATCATTTTTGTCATTCTAAAGTGGAAATGTATCCAATTAATAATTTACACGCAGACATTTTTCCTCAGCGAAACATTTTTCTTTTCCTGTCGAGCATTCTGTTGTGCAGAATAAGTGGGAAAAATATCTGTCAACATAAAATACAATATGCTCTAGTGTAACTGTACCGATTTATAAATACATTCAGTGAAAAGTGCAAAACTTAGTAAATTATAGTTTTAAGTATATATACACTCTAGGAATAATATAATGCTTGTGGACCGAATATTTTCTCGATGGTTGCGGTAAAAAATTACAATATGCAAGTATTTATCTCTCTTTTTCTCTAAACACACATTCTTGTCTGTCTCGTTATTTTTGCTGATATAGGATTGGAGAGTCACAAACTATCTCTCTATCACTTTTTTTAATGTATGTTATCTTGTAACTCAGCATAAATCCTGTGGGTAGTGGGGGGATGGAAATCACAACTATATATGTGCCACTGTCTTGAATGCTCAACATCAGTCAACAATTATTGATTTTACTATCAACAACAATGTCGACTCTAACGGGACCAAAAAGAAATAAAAGGGTGGTCAGGTGCCACCCTTTTCGGCCCGCAACATTAATACTCCGCCTCCGGTCGAGTTACCTCTGACATGACCTTCAGAGTCTCTGATGGTTCGGTTAGAGGTAACAGAAGAAGAACACAACGTTGATATAATTGATGACATTGACGATGGAGGTGATGAAGAAGAAGAAGGTGACTAAGTAAGTGACGATCGCGAAGATAGTGACGATGACGAACAAACCCAAGGCCAACATCCAGCCCAGCAACTGGTGCAGATGCTGGTTGCACACAATTACAAAAAAAAATTCAAACATTTGGCAGTACTCTTAGAAAACTGACTAAAAAAAGTTTTTTTTTTCAGAGTGGCCACACAAAATACACAAACTTTCTTTGCAGTGCCGAAATTTTCGTTGGTTGCCTAAATATACCAAAAAAATGTTTTTCAAATATTGTAAACACTCGGAGAAAACCCACAAAAATATATACTTGTTTTTCAGTAGCCAATCTCTTGTAATCTTTGAATAATTAACACCCCCCCCCCTGGCCCTACCATTCTACCTTGTATTTTTCACAGAGTGAAATGTTCAAATACCAAGTTATCTTTATTTCACTATAAAAAAAGAGGTTGACAGTCAAAATTGGAACATTGGACAAATTTAAAACATTGGGAGCACTTGTATATAACCAAGCCAAAATATACACGAAATGTTCAAATATCTAAGATATTTTTATTTAGCTAAAAAGAAGAGGTTGACTGTCAAAATTGAAATGTTGAACAAATTTAAAACATTGGGAGCACTCTAAGAAAACCTACCCGAAATATATGTGAAAATCAAAATTCTCTTCAGTCGTCACATTTTCTTGCTGATTTATGGCAGTAATATGCGTTTCAGTTTCACGCCACTCTGCAATGGTGGTCCTGTTGGGAGTGAAAAATCTAAATGCTTATCTCGCTCTGATGGAATATTGTTATTTGTACCATCATCATTTCGACTGTTTTCACTAGATGTATCATCGAAATTCACAAGATTCAGATCTTGGTTCGTTTGTACTGTTTTTCGAAAGTGTGGTAAATTTTTGTAAAGTTTTAAAAATATTGACATGGTAATACGTCCTCCTACTTTGGTATCTAAATGAAGACTGGCAGTTGTATCACATCTACACCAGACCCCCAACCCAGAAAATAACATTATATTATGCTGATTGGTAAATTTTTGATTTCCAGTTATCTGATTGGTTGAAACAATATTGATACATTCATTAAAAATTTATTTTATTGACATTTTCTTTTTACATGTAAAGTACAGGGTCATCGAAAAAGAATGATACAATTTCAAAGTACTATAGTTTTGAGACTGGTTACTGTATTCAAACGATTCTACCACCAAACTGTCGGGGAAGGATGAAAGTTATTTTCAAGTGGTGTACAAAGTCCCACAGTGACCTTGGGAGTAACAAACACCCGAACGCGTCACCCGGTATCTGTACCAATGTATCAGTGAGATGCCGACCGTGAAGCAGAAAGCACAGTGCATGCTGTGGTTTGCAGAGTTCAAGTCTCCAGTGAGCGTGCAATGAAAATTCAGGCGGGAGTATCCGGGACAACATGTACCTGATTGTGCGGCTATTTCTCGTTGCGTAAAAAATTTCCGTGAAACAGGTAATGTTGACAAGAAAACGTCACCAGGGCGGCCACGAACTTCTGATGATAAGGTTGAATAGCTTAGGTTATCGTGTATACACAGCCCTAAAAAGTCAATTTCCCGGCGCAGTTTGGAACTTGGCATTCCGAAGACTACCGTGCAAAATGTTCTTCGCAATCGTTTGAGATTACATGCCAACAAAATTAAAATGAGACATGAAATTAAGCCAGAAGTTTGGCCCAAACATTTTGCATTCGCTGCCTTCATGCTAAATGAAATGGACACTGAAGGCACTTTTTCTAATCGGGTGCTTTACAGTGATGAAGCAACTTTTCACGTTAATGGTTGTGTTAATCGTCACAACTGCAGGATTTGGGGATTACAACAACTGAATGCAATCAACGAGTATGTACATGACTCTCCTAAAGTTAATGTGTGGTGTGGTTTGATGCACGATCGAATTGTAGGGCCTTTTGTGTTCGCCGAAAAAACTATCACCAGCAATGTTTATTTAGACATGCTACAGCTATACGTATTACCTCAGATTGAGGATATTGAATGACAAACTGGAAGTAATGTGATATTCCAGCAAGATGGCGCACCACCGCATTGGAGCCTTGCAGTGCGCAATGTCCTGAACACGCTGTTTGCAAATGGTTGGATGGGAAGGGCTGACCCTATTCCTTGGCCACCTAGAAGTTCCGATCTGAGCCCACTCGATTTCTTATTTTGGGCTATGTCAAGAACATTGTTTATACCGAGGAGATGTGAGATTTGCAGCATTTGTGTCAACGAATCACCATAGCCATCGAGACAGTGACGCCAACAATGCTCCAGAATACATGGATGGAGATAGAATATCGCCTCGACATTTGCAGAGCTACAAATGGAGCACCCATAGAAACATTTTGAGGTGACTACAACTTTCATTCTTTCTTTTTCTTTTAAAGCAAGAATCAACACAATTGATCAACACGTTTCGAAGTTATGATTTTTTTAAATTGTATCATTCTTTTTCGATGATCCTTTATGAACAATATAATTTTTTTGAAAGTATGATTTAGGCAGAAGCTTTAAAGAAATGGTTAACAGCAATCAATTGAGAAGACTTTGAAGATTTTTTTACATTTTGTGGTTTCTAAAATCGTCCAGTTGACCCAAATCCTTGATATCCTCGCTCAGTACCATCACCAGCAATATGAACAACTTGAGTAATTGGTGGAGAAGTAAATGATAACACAAGAAGTTAAGCAATTCGTTAACCTTTAAGTATAACTTGTGGTACAGTCGAAGAGTTCCAAATACATGCATGTAGTTCCCCTCTTTAATAAGGATCACAAACGCCTACACATACTTGCATCCCAGAAAGTCCAGTTGAAGTCCTAGCGATTATGTAACCAAATTGTCCTTGTGGATACTTTACTTGTATTCCCAGTGGAATAGCACAATGTTCACCAACTGCTAGTTGATAGTTATCTATTACATATAAATTTTCACCTACACTGCCTGATGTACCAAATTTTGGTAAATGTGCAGACAGATGAGTTAATTCAACTAGCAATATTGGAATATGTTCGTACGAATCTTCCATATAGACGATCGACAACTACTAGTGTTTAGTATAATATTGTTATAGGTTTAGCAGAAAAAATTAGTGTGGGTATTTCCCATGAATTCTTTGGGATAGAGGTCTTAAAATTAGAAATAAAAAGTTAAATTAATTACTGGGATTAATAGCTCACATAACTACGAAATACACAAAACATAAATCAACTATAACTCTCACAACACAATTAGTTATGCACACAATTACTCCTGTGTCACAGACACGTTAATTAGCTTGCACAATTAAAGCACAAAAAAGTCTACCATCAATTAATTAAAAACTACAAATCACAATAAAATTCAGTCATGTATCCAATCATCAGTCTTTCAAATAGGGACAATGTACAACCTTTATCAGTCTGAAATGGTGATGGCTCACCATGTGCTGCACAGCACCCCGAGTGCAGCACTGTCTTCACTCTTGAGGTCTTCGGTTCGACTCCCGTCGACAACCCTCCCCTTCGCTTGTCAGCCCGCCGCAGCAGTCCTCTTGTTTCGCCCAACACTGCTCCGAAGGTAGCCGCCTGCTGCCTCACAGTAGACTCTGACCTCACCAAGATGTTTTCACCAGTCTCTCTCCACAGGCATAGCACATTCCTCTGGCACTACCAAAAACGAACTCTCCCCAAATGTGCGGATTCTGCATTTTTATACTCCTTCAAACAGTCGGGGAATAACCGCATTACAGACGTTTAAATATAGACACTACCGCATGTTTCGGACATGAATTGAGTCTCGTAGGCCGCCCTCATAGGGTTAAGATGCAGGTATCTATGACACAGATTCGATGTGTCTTCAATCACGTAGCCACCCAGTCTATGAGTCAGGGGCCAGTCCACAAAGTGTTACGAAACAGCCGCCGACCACCGGCCTCCAGGCACGTTGTACACAACAATATGATACAACTCATAATCTTTTTATTCTGGGGAAGGGGAGGCATCGAAAATTATATATATATTATTTTTAAATCATTTTTGTTTCACCAATTTGTATTGGAAATACACAAGCAGTCCAGAGATGGGCTCGTGGACTGCTTGCCTCATTCCACAAGAGTTCCGCAAATTACCACCATAAAAATTCGTCTTTTGCAGTGATATTTTGCAGACTGGCTGTGGAATGCACAACCAGCCCACATGCATGTCTGTGGACTGCTTGTGTAATTCCACTATGTTTCACACCGACCGATCATAAACTTTCATTTCATCATTTTCTTTCAATTGGTGATTATTGATGAGATAGTATGTGTTACATAATACACAATATTAATCAAGAGTACATATAAAAAATATAATTTGCATGTATGCGATCCTGAAACTGCCATTAAATATTTAAATACTTGGTGGTTAAGGAAAATTTCGAAAAAAGATTAACATCTCGATGAAACATTTCAAAGCGAAGACAATGCCGGAAACATCATTGTTCGAACAAAATATCCATACATTTACAAAAAACAAAAATTGAAAATAAAAAATTGATATTGAAAGGTACTTGCTTATTTCTGCAATTCGGTTTCAATCGAGAATTTCGATAGCCAAGTATAAAAATATTTTGGAATATGACAATTTTGCAGAATTACACATGAGTAGAATGATTTGGTTCCTTCTGGTGCAGGAGCCAGAGTGAGGCACCCATCCAAGTGAGGCACCACCTGCCATGTTGTGACATCACTGCCCCAGTCGCCATGTTGGATGACCTTGACCTTTAACAATGACCTTTACCTAGAGTGTCAAATTACCAAAATTTTCCAAAATTTCGAAAAATTCAAAACATTTTCAGAATTTCAAAAAATTTATTGAAAAAAAAATTACCTCCATTTTGTTTCCGGACGCCATATTGTTTCCGGCAGCCATCTTGGGGTTTCTCCCAAAAAAATTCGATTTTGCATTCCATTATCACCCCGCATGTATTTAATAAATAAATTTTTAGTAAAACACTTAATAAAAATATTTTTAAAAAAATGTTTTTATATAAAAATTATTTAACTAAATCAACTACCGACAAATCTTACCTGGACGAGCTCCATCGACACACTTATGCCCCCCATCACTTTATACATGCATATATTAACTTATCCCTCCTCCCCCTAACCTAACCCATTTCTTTATTTTAATTGGCTGTTAGTCATGTGATGATTTCCTCCCTCCTTCCCCTACTTTCCCCACTCACTGACGTTCGTGTTATAACCCGCTCAAACTACTACACCCCCTCCTTCTACCCCCTCCCACCATCTTTCAAAGAAATTATTTTTCCTTCTACTTTATGTACCATTTCCCCCACCAAAATTTCCACTAGCCAATAGGAACGTCTCCCCCCTTACACAATGGTTTAATAAAAAGCTATTAATGCATGGGAGCACTCAGTATGTTTTTCTTCAGTATCAACTTATCTCTTCAGATGAAATGTATGCTTGCTGTTCAGCCGGACAAAAAATATTATCTGCTATAGTGGCATATGGAAGGTATAAATCTTTAACATTGCTAGACAGAGAGAACGAGCTACCGTACTTGCCCAAAGAATTTCTTCTCGTCTAAACACCGCACGAGGTACCATCAATGTACAAGTTCCTGCCAGATCATCTAAAAGAAGACGAGGACATTCTCGACTGTTTTCCATGCAAGGAGTGTTTCCGGGGCCATACTTTGCTTCCGGACACGCCACATCGCAGGGGTTGGTGCAAGGCCCTACGACGGTCATCACCGACCAGAACTTCATCCACTACAGTATGCATCACATCTAGTGACAGCAGTACTACCTGCGAGACCGAGTAGTGACAGTTGTCACAAGTTAATTGCATGAAGTAACATGTACTGTCACATCCAAGGCTTTTGTTCGCAAGACACATTCACCATCAAGCAGGTGTCAATATCGGACAGCGACGATGACCTGACAACGAAAGTTTTCACCTTCGAACCACCATGCCCCTGGGATCATCTGAGCCATACCACGCAACAATTGTACAGACTACAAACGTACCAGAAACATCTACGCAAATGGGATTCCGGCAACATTCAATACACCCAAATACCCAATGTCTTGGGTTATATCGTAAATGAAGATTGTCCAGTGTTTGTCATCGGAAACAGACAGAAGCTTGTGTTATGTAGTGTGTGCTCGAACAGCATTAAAATTATCGATGCACATAAGTCGTTTAGGTGTCCTACATTCCGGAAACATGTTGAAACGTATACTGATAAACTTCACAACTGCGAGAAAAATAAAATTTGCGCACAGTGTAGTTCGAAAGCCCCGAGACTTTGGTTTTATGATATACCATGGTACGTGTAATAATTCATGATGAACGAGAGAGAGACTTTGCTGTACAAAAGTTATACTGAATGAAATATTAAAAGTGTCAATGTATTGTATTGTAAATAAATAGTTTTAAAAAAATTATTTGTCTTTACGTTTATTAAACAGTCATGTAATAAAAAACATAACCAGAACATCAAAACAATATAAGTTTTTTCAAAAACACACTCTAGCTAATGTTTACCATGTATACTTAAGCTCTCAACAGAGGTGCATACCTAATAAATAGCCACTCACTACCAAATTTAAAAAAAAAGGTGACAATTCAGTAAATATATATTAATTCTCTCAAAAGTACTGTTCCATCACAGGATGGAGAAAAGAATATTGCATAGAGTGGCTATGCATTATATGTGAGTTAGTGTATAAGTAAAACATGTATAAAAATTACTTTCACAGTGGACTATGGACGAATTAGAATCATATACGTGGCTAGCTACCCTCGGTGCGTCGTTGCGAGAGAGATGTAGCGAGCTGTTATCAGTAACTCTGCCCAGCAAGGAGTCTGGGAGGGGAGAGGGAGAGTGAATCAGGCCGAGACATGTGCACACTTCCATCTTCTCTCTCTTCATTCATTCAACATGGACAATGTGAAAACGTATTTTACAAGTCTATATTTTGCAAACGGCTGCTTCGAATTGAAAAATACAAACACTGTTGAATTAATTTTTAAATTCTGAACAAGTAGTGTGTATTTTTTTTTTCGATGTATTCACAGGGCTTATACTTATAAGGTCCTGGGGGAAAAATTCATGTTTAATGCTGTGCAAAAAAATTTAAACATACATTTATTTGCAAAAAATAATATGGTACAAACAAGTAAAACACTTTTTTCAAAATATCTTTCTCATTGAACCAACTATTTTCTCGATCACTACGTCCAACCCAACGTACATACACTTGACCTTTACGTCGTTTCAGTATCTTCTCTCACAAATATACATCAGGGAACTTCGTATGCTGTATCTTTCTGTGTAGAAACCTCCGATAATATGCTCGCCATGTATATCTTCTAAACAATACATGCGTGGGCACGAATGTCGTATACACACAACTCTGTATAGTTCAGCCAACCAGTTGTGACGGTAGGCCTTATGAAACACTCCACGTTGCTTCGAGATTCGAACCAAGTCTCCAATTGATGCTTTAGGCTTGCGAGGATCCTTCTTCTTCCCATAGGAGTATACAGAACGAAGAAAAACATCGTCCTTAACATCTTTAGGCTTCATGTGCGTTGTACAGTGAACCATACTGTTATATTCACGAACAAGTTTCGGTAGTAACTCCAACCATTTGTAGTTTCCAATAGCCATGAAATGCTTCCAAAGTTTAGTTTTTTAGAGTTCTATAAAAGCATTCAACGATGCTTGCTTTGAGTCCTGAGTAAGTCGAATAGTGATTTATGTTATACTTTTTCATCAATGTTCGGAAACTCACATTAAAATATTCCCGTCCATCATCTGAATGAATGTTGATGGGAATTCGTCCGAGGGCAAGAATACTCGCCATACCTTTTGATACTTCGCCTGCAGACTTATTTTTTAGTGGTATAGCCCAGGCATGTTTTGAAAATGTGTCGATGACAGTCAAAATGTACCGATTACCTTTATTCTCACAAGAAAAATCTTGCATTTCTATTAGGTCTGACTGAAATGTTTCGTCCAGTCCTTACATAACGTATTTCCATCTAGGATAGTTTTTTCTAGCTGATTTATGAAGTTGGCTGGAAACAGCATATTTGGTCATTTTACTATGTAGCCGGCCTCGCTCAATTCTTCAATTATGGAAATTATCTCGTTAGTGTGTGATCGGTTGCCTGCTGCTTGCGAAGCCAGGAGAATTCTGAACCTATCAACCAACTCGTTTGGATCATCCCAGTAAACTTAGTCGATTTTATTTCGTGATACAAGTTTCTGAGTTAAACCTCTACCAACGGACGTGCTTAACTTAGGAAATAGTCCAGCTATAAAGGAGAATATTTGTGCGATGTATCTTTAAATCTTTGTGTTGCAGGGTTATCGTTGACATAATGTGCATGACTGTACCACAGCAACAGACGATACCTGCACAGATCTGATTCGGTATAATGTCCTGGTCGTCTGCAAAACAAAAGTTCTCACAGTCCCTGCAAAATTTTTTTAACTGTACGATTGCCGAGTTGTATTAAATCTCCAGCCAAAAACTTAACTTCTTTATTTCAGAGAAACCATTTGCCATCATAGTTCTGCATACCTTATACTGGGTCGCGGTTCTGGTCAGAAAACGAAGCGATGTAGTGGTTAAGAAGCGAGCTGGCTTCAGGCCCCTCTTCGCGCACTAGTTTTGGCACTCATTCGTGCAACAGTTCAATCAAAGGCCTATCGTCTTACTCCGAATAATCGTCTCGATCAGGTGTAATTCTTTTATGTTTTAAATTCGGGTGTTGTTTTTCCTCTTAGATTTCCTTTTTGGTTTCTACTGTACGTGAAGTATATTTGCAAGGACGTGACGCGAGTTTGTCGGGACGACTGGTGATTGGTCGGAAGGCTTCTTCTCTTCTAACCTCGAGAGCTAATCTGTTATTTTTAGCTAGTAAATATTTTGTGCGTACTGCATCTATCGCTCGCTGGAGATCACTCGTCAACACATTCCCGTCTTCCATTGTTAACTGAGTAGAAAGTATGTTTATGTATTATATATATATATGTTCATTGTTATTCGTGATTCTCCAAAATGACTTTCACAATGTTATCGAATCGCTCAGAACACATATCCTGTATCTTTTTCTGTGCCTCACAAGGTCTGTTTTCGTAGCCAGTTTCGAAATTAGCGTGTTCTGCCACGACCTTAATTCATCTTGTCTTTGTGCATTAGAAACATTAACTAAATCTCATGGTCTAGCTTCTATACCATCTACATATTGGTCGATTGCAATCAGGTTGTCCAGCAGTTTATTCCTAACACTCTCAATATTTTTTCCAATGAGCAACAAGTCTTTGCGAATACCAGTGATACGCACTTCCGTCAACACATTTTCAGAACCTTTATCACTTCCAAACTTGGAAACAGTACCGTTACTTATGGTCGGGTATGTACGATGAACTGATTGAAACCCATTCTATACAGTCCCTTATGTAGGTCGCAGTCTTTCACGAATACTAGAAATCCAAACTTATCTTTCCATCATAAAGAACACATGTTTTTGAATTCAGCAAAAGTCATGTCTGTGTTAACATGATCATCATACTCATGATGCAAATTTAGCTCATCCATACGAAACAACACCAACAAATTCGCATTATCGCGAATTAAATGTTTGGGTATGCGCAAATACATCTTACACAAATAGAAGCAGTCAACACCCACATGACTTCCCGTGCAAAAGTACTCTTGAATACAATTTTATTTCTCGCAAGCAATGTCGTCAAATACAATCACAGAGTTCATCTTAGCTATGGTCGGTGGTATAACTTGGTCATTGTTTCTGCATGGAAAATAACCGATTTCTTCTATAGCCTGTAAAATTCGAGCCAGTCATTGATACTTCGGCTGCTGGGCCGATTTCGAGTATATGTAAACATTTTCAAATCGAAGTCCGTTCAGATCTTCAAGTAAACTAAGAAGTACACAGGTTTTTCCCCCACCACTTGGCCCTGCTATAATCGATCTGATTGTGTTAGGCAGTTGAATACCATGGCATGATTCATGGGTTGTTTCATCAGCTTCTGTCACATGCACAGGAAGAGTAACTTGCTGTTTGATTATCTCCATGATACTGAATCAAAAATGAATAAATGAAGGATATTTATTCATTTGTAGTTCAGTTTACTCCTATGTCTCTTAGAGAGAAGACAGAAAAATCGGGCCACATAGTCATCGACTCCCTTATCAATAGTCTACTAGTCGAGCTACATATTCCCGGATACAATTTTTGTGGACCAGGAACAAAGTTGAAGAAGAGGTTAGCGTGAGGTGACAGTGGTATAAACACACTTGATGAAGCTTGCAAGTGGCACAACATAGCTTACAACCAACACAAAGATTTAGAATCTAGGCACAAGGTTGATAAGTTACTAGCATACAAGGGTGATGAAATAAGTAAAGCACTAGGCACAGGTATCAGAGAAAAATAGCAGCCTGTGGTGTCTCCAACATAATGAAAGCAAAGGTTAAATTAGTTATGGGTTTGCATCCAGTAAAAAAAATCATGTAAAACAATTTCCAAGAGAAAAAATCGCTTGCTAAGAAAAAAGCGGGGTAAGAAGACTGGAGACTTCCTACCCGCACTAATTGCTGCTATAGAAGCCCTGGCTGGTATTGCAGGTGCAATAACGAACATTGTTTGTGCGGCGAAGAAAGCTTTTAATGACCGTAAACAGTTAGATGAAAACACTCGGCACAACTGTAAACTAGAAGCAATTGCAATGGTTAAAAAAAATGGACCAGGTTTGTTCATTCGCCGTCCGTATTACAGCGGAGGTGCATGAAAGAAGAAGAGGAAAATGAAAAAGCGTCGCGCGAAAAGATTTTTAGGTCCCTACCTAGACGACCACTCACGAACATTGACATAGAAGTTTACGCACGCAAACTTAAAATACTAAATTTTAGGGGCGTGTATATGCGTAATAAACTACCTTCAAAACCCAAACAAAACGAATGTGTTATAATAAACCAGGATACTTCAGATGGTCCCGGCACACACTGGGTAGCTTACAAAAATTGTGGGAGAAGAGCTGAATATTACGACAGTTTCGGCAATTTGCGGCCACTGCCCGAAATGCGCAAGTACCTTAAAAACATTTTACTGACATACAACTATGAAACAGAGTAATCACCAAACTCATGGAACTGCGGACATTTGTGTCTTTCATACCTACCAAAAATAATGAAAAGCGAATTTAACTTGACATATAAAACAGGTAACGTGCCTAGTTCTTTTCGTCAGTATGTCTGTGTCAATCATTATGAATGGTAATATCTCTGAACTGAGAACTACATTTTACCCGTATCTGGAACTAGAAGAAGGAGACTGGAGCAACGGTCTTGTTGATTTCCAAACTTACAATTCTGTGGCTAATATCGAACAAAATAAAAATTCATTTTTCTGTTATGTGCCGAAAAGAACATCTGAAACGAGGGAAATCAACACTCCTACCAGAGCTTACGAATTAGGAGACATAGCTAATTTCATCAAGAAGTCTCTACCAGCAGACATAGTTTTCGAACTGGGTGGAAATCCAAACAACTTGAAGGCGGAAATATCCTGCAGTGAAAATATAGACTTTACAAAACAGGATACTATTAGCACAATGCTTGGGTTCGAACCCAGAGTTTACAAAGCAGGACAAACGCACAAGTCTTTGCAACAAGTCAACATTATGGCAGTAAATGTGATACATATAAATTGTAATTTGGCAGGTAGCAGCTACGTGAACGGAAAAAATTGCAGCTCGATATATGAGTTTTCACACATCGTTGGACCTGGATATAAAATAGTGGAAGTACCCCAAAGTATCATTCATATACCGGTCGTGGCAAAGAGCGTTCTAGAAGTTACTGTGTCAGTGGTTGACCAAAATGACAAACTAATAAATTTCAGAAACGAAGAAATCACTCTACAACTACATTTGAATAGATGGGCCTAAAGTTCGTAAGAATAGTTAATATAGGTAAGCGACCCATCGAACCCAGGATCAGTTGGTCGCGAACCGTTGGTGCCCTAACAGTTACTAATGTCAAGTTTCACCATGCGCAAGGCTACAAAGTTAATCGCAATCGCAGACGACATTCTCGACGTAGCACAACGAGCTGAATTTGACGACTAAATTAAAAAACCAGAATTCCATTGCTACCAACCATATTTGGGGGTCCTGTTTGTGCCCAGGAGAGAAGTTCGCATTCCAATACAATCTAAGGATGTCAACATTCTTCCTTGACAATCATTTTTGCTCATACGAGGCACTCTTACCAAGGCCGATGGGACTCACCCTACTACCATAAAGTTTGTTCGCAATGGTATACTTCACCTATTTGAGCATATTATTTACGAGTTTAATGGCGTGGCTATCGATGAAACAAGGGATGTTTGCATAACTGCCACCACGATAAAAAACTACCTCTCACTTACCCCTAACAATCATGCTTGAGTCGAAATGGCCGGTTGGGGTCTAGGCGATAACTTTAAGGTACCTGTATACAAAAATGTAAATATCGAAGTTTGCATTCTGCTCTCCATGTTGCTCGGATTTGCTGAGGACTAAAAGAAAATAATTATAGGGGCAAGACAAGAACTTGTCCTGATGTTGGCTACATCCCACATCGATGCTGTTTTAGGGGATGGCGACATTCCAGACCCAGCTGCAGTGAAAATAACTGCATTAGACTGGTTCGTCACACATGTTACACCCAGCACACACGAGAGGGTCAGGCTCCTTAATTATTTCAAGAAAGAGAATTCATCGATATTGTATTCAGAAGCTGGAGTCTCGTCACATGTCCCTCTCTAGCCACAAACAGACGTAATCACTGGGTCGTAAAAACTTCATCGAGCTCTGAAAAACCATGTTTTGTCATACTCGCACTTCAGACAGACAAACAACGCCAAATTAAAGCCGATAAATCAACTTTCAACCATTGTAAGGTTGAAAAGGTAAACATATTTTTGAACAGCGAAAGTTACCCATATGTTGACTTGAATGCATCGTTTAACCAGGAAGGAAACATGCTTCCATACTACTTGTATTCTCAGTTTCAAACACCATACTACAGACGAGAATCATGTCCGATACTGTCACCGCAAAAATATCGAGATATGGCCCCTTTGTTGGTTTTTGACACGTCGAAACAAAACGAGCGAGTTCAAAACAGTACGGTTGATTGCACAATTGAAGTTGTTTGCAAGGAATACGTCCCACAAAATACGGCTGCTTTCTGCCTTATTATACACGATTGAATAGTGAACTACGACTGTTTCTTGGGCTTGGTAAAATTAGTCAACTAGGAACATATAAAGACATAGTGTTCAAAGGATGGAACAACAGTCGCTAACATAATGTACTGTAATATGCAAGGTTTTCAGAGCCAAAACGGATTCGTGCTTAAAGAAATCGGAGTGACTTATGAAGATGATGCCGGGACCCAAACCCAAACCTTCCGTCCCCCGTACCCATGGAAACTCTTGGACGAGTAGAGCAAAAAAATAAACAGATGGCTAGTGAAACACTTTCTCGGTCTTGACTGGAACGATGGAGAAATACCGTATGAGAAAGCTTCAGATGAAATCGCCGCACTACTGAATAAAGACGTCAAGACTGTGATGTAGCGGGATTAGAACAGAAAAAAGAATTTAAACAAATTGTGTATAAAAGACTTGGAAATAGTAGACATGCAGGAGGAATATGGATGTCCGTCACTGCGAAAACTAGTGAGACAGTTTGATTGTAAATTTGTAAATGCAGCAAAAAATTCGCAGTTATTTTATGAATGGGGTTGTTGTAACTCTATACTAAGCAAATAAATACATTCTGTACATACATATTAAAGCACAATATGGCGCAAGAAAATAGTACCACAGGTATCGTTATAGTGAATGCATCGCCCACTGTTTCCCGCCCAGAACAAATTTCTGACACGAACCCATGTTATCCCGACTCGGAAGTTGCTAGTGTCAATGCAGATGCATGGCTCGTATTAGCTGCTGGATCGAACACATTTTACATGTATATGCGCAATTGCGCGGGAATAGTGACATCATCAGTACTCGAGTATATAAATATCCTGAAATCAGCAAATATTCAGTCGAAGACGAGAAGTCGAGCGAACAGGATGACTCCATTTCATCCATTAAATACATACGTATGTGTCAGTCCAGGAGATGGCTGCATCTCGTATTCGTTCTGGGACTCTGTGGGACTCTGGTTTTCTACGTACATACGATGAAGTGTGTGATGGAAACAAACATTGGTTTTTTCTCAGTTTCCAACATCATACAAACGGACTCAACAACAAATTATGTGCTGTACGCCAGGAAACTGTGTGGTACACTACATGAGCCGTGATACATCACTTCCAGCTATTGTAGATCAAGTAATCCAATTTGCTACAAATCAAGAAGAAAACACCGTTCATCCACCACAAGGCTTTACAAGCACAGATATACATGGTCCGGACTGTGTGGGCGAATCGTGTGGAGAACATCCATCAAGAGGCTATTTGCCTCAATCCTCGTGTGAAGCTGCTACACAGCCCTCCAAACGCAGAATACCGTAGCAACGTCGTGTCTCTACCGGCTATACTAGACAGAAAGAAGATACAGTGCACAAACCGAGCAGCGAACCTAGACCATGTAAGCTGCGATGCCCCACGACAACAGACGTCAATGTTCCAGATGCAGTGACCAAAAATATATTACGTTTGCAAAGCCAACTAGAAATACAAAGACTATTAATTCATGTGTATGAAGCAATGCTGAAATAAATTACTGATGTATAGAATGTTTAGTTAAAAAATATATGTAATGTTAGTCTGTAATAAATTATATCTTTTTGAAAATTGATTGGCGCATTATTATTTTATATAAAATACACATAATCTAATGAGAGTTGATTTTAATAATGAAACATAGGGATCTCTGTGTTGAGAACAGAGTGTACACGGTACATATTTTGTTCTACCTGCGACTGGATTTGGACTTTGTCTTCTCGGCTGATGCTAAAGTATCATCTAAGCAGTCGGGAGGCTGGCATGTCGAGGCGGGGAATAGTGAGGGTATGAAAAAACCTAGCCTCATATAAAGGTACTTGAGAGTTGCCTAGGTCAAGTCGAGAGAGAGGGATTTACATTTTACATCTCTCTTCATTACAGAGTCTGTATTTGCAAAGTACAGTGTATCTTCGTGCAGGGGAGATGAAAAATTGGCATGGTCATGTAGTGAGAGACAGATGATGTGCTTACTCTCTCTATCTAGACATGTGCGAACCGAGACAGAAGAATGTTCTCATAATTTAATTAACATTGCTAACCTCTAGAAGGGTGTCTGTAAATGAATAAAGGAGTGTGATGCAAATGCAAACTGTTCCTTTTCACTGTGTGCCCCGCCCACAAAGGCGTGCATGGAGCAGATTTGTCCTCTGATAGGGGAGGGGGAAATTGAAGGAAACACTTTAGGCAGGATCAACGAGAAGGGGGGTTTTTTAAATAATATTTATTGGTTATTGACTAATTTATTTTAAAATATTAATTAATATATAATAGAAATATTTACTAGCAAGTCACGAAAATATTTTTTCTTTTATATTACTTAAAAATGTATAATTTTATAGATAAATAAAGGAGAAACTTACACTTCTCCACGGATACAATCTTTTCGTGGAAGAATACACATGCTGTGCTAAATTATATAAGACGGTAACACAACGGAGCACACTTCACTTTTCCCTGCGACAGTGTCATCTGGTGTTCTCGAGGTCTTCCAGGGTCTACCAGCGCTTCCGTACTTCAATTCTGCTCTATTTACTAAGGTAAATTATATTTTTTCTCCGCGACGAGCAGTGCTGTAACATCGGCCAGAAAGCACACTAGGGCTTGCTATGCATCCTTGTCTAGATATGCAGTGTGTGGGTGACTGCTGTGTCACTCGTACGGGATGATAACGTCCCAGCTGACAGCCTGTTATGTATCTGTCGCTACACTAGTCTTCATCGCATGTGCAGCTTGTTAATCGTAATAAAAATTTTTCGTAGGTTTCTAGTTTGTTATCTGAACACGAGTACTCTGGACTAATACATCCATTTGTATTTATGTATAGTTAGTGAAATACTTGAAACATATAGCACTATTGAGTTTCCAAAACAGTGTACGTTCATCAGTGTTTTTAAACACAGTGAAATTTATATCTATTCAGCTTTCGCACCTTTCAGAGAAATGTTACTAACAATGTCTCTTTTTTCACAAATTGAGACTATAATACTAGAGATTCGTACCCGAAACAATAACTGAACCATGTAGGACGGTACAGAATAATATTTTTATTTATTATTACTGTATGTTAGCACTCAAATGTTTTCTATTTAGGGAGGACCCTTAACAAACAGTAATCAAAAATTAAATTTTCTTATTGCTGTCATAAACATGTACAGTACTAAGTTTAAAATCATATACGTTCATGTAATATGTGTTATGTGAGAGTTTAAAGGACATGTAAAAATTATTTGTTTTTATAGTCTCGAGTTAACTTCGCCCATGTCGAGAACCGATTTTCGTTGATCTCTGTGTACAGGCAACTGTAGAGCCTTCAGTTCCGTCTATGATTTCCGGTACATGCAAATCGTTACTGTTTTACTCGTGGATTATGATGTACATATACAATTTGTCGTTATGTACCTGTATGTTTCAGCCTCCAGTTCCTCTTCTCTGCATTGAGTTCCGGTTTCGTCGAGCTCCGTAGAGAGAAAACTGTCTAGCCTTCTGCCTTCCTGGGTACTGCACTCTCTATTTACTGATTCCGGTAAGTTGAAAATAATTACATAGCTTTTTCCTTTAGTGATTGTAATTGCAATTACCTTAGTTTAATCATATCATATCTGTATGTCACAGCGCGCCTTCTGGGGACGGGCCAGGGGTCCGTCGACTTCCAGGGTTCCATCATCATGGAGTCTACGGTCTCGAGTTCAATTCCAACTTCGTCATCACTTTTGGTGAGTTATCACACGTGTATTACAGCTGAGTTTTCAACAGCTGCAAAAATTTTTCTCTGACCTTAGGTCACATATACATAGCTAATACACACATGTATTATATGTGTATGTGCGGTTACATTCGAGTTTGAACTGGTTCATCTGATGTGCGTGTAATGTCTAGTTTGAACTTGCTCTGACTGTGTTGCTGTGTGTGAATGCATGTACATAAGTGTGTGTATGAGTAAACGAATATTAACTTGCTCATCTGATGTGTATGTGTAATCGAGTTTGAACTTGATCAGCTGGTGTGCGTATATGTGCGAATGTATGTGTGTGGGTGATCATATATGAACTTGCTGGATCTGTATGTATATATGTTTACAAAATGCTTGTCCTCTTTTTTCAGCAAAGTGTTTGAAATAATGACGAGGTGTGTACATGACATTTTTTATGTTGCAGTCTGACGTGATGCAGCATGATGCCATGACTTCCCACATCGTGCCCACAGTCCAAGGTTCAGGGGTGGGGCTCCTGCCTGCTTCGACTCTCCCTGCACTCCAGCCAGCCACGCGAGCTTAAAATCTCCACCATGCCAACAGAGTAAGTCCAGTTACTTTTTCGTGCATGTACTGCAACATCTGTTTTACCACCAAAGGCAGCATGTCCCGACACGAAATATGTTGCGCTCAAAATCAAAACCGCGTCCAGCAGCAGTGTGAGCATTGCAGGAAGCAGATTCCCCGAAAAGACAATTTGGCCTGCCATTTATGTACTTGCAATGGTACAGTTGCCCAGTCTGCCAGCTTTCGCTGTAAGTTCAGCTACAGTAATTTCACAGAAAGCCGTAATGCCCGACGCCACGCAACCTCCGAATGTATTTTCAACCCCGAGCTGACACAACACGCATGTCCTCAATGCAAGAAAGAGTTTACACGTAAAGACAAGTTGCATAGACACATGAAAAGGTGCACGGGAACATGTGAGCCACCTGCAAAGAGGCAACGTGTGTAACCTTCATCTGTTGCCACCGTGACAGACCCCCAGCCCTCAACATCAGCAGATCACCCTGTGATTGTGGAAGGTGCAGGCGCACCAAACATGTATGGTTTTGTTGAGGCAGAAACCACCTTTAGGAAAAATTTGAAAACATATGTTAACGAAAACAAATCAGGCTCAAGAAAAGATGTTTGTAATTATTTGACATCAATAAAAGAAAACTTAGTAAGACATGTTACCGAAGAAATTCGTGAAAACATGCCTATAAAATTCAATATTTGGCTAGAGTGCGACTAGACTAAACCAGGTCCACTCGATGAAGGAACAGACAAGCGAGCCTTCAAGACACAAAATGTGGCTGTGTACGAACCTTCTGATGTGGCATCCATTGTGGCTGAAAGTATAGCCAAAATTTGCCACGAGGAAGAGATATATAAGGAGTGTGGGTCAAGGTGGGTTTTGTCATCTGTGAACCACCTGCAGCTGCGTGTCAACACACTGGACCCTCTCCATTTCTCCTCATACATCGAACTGTCACAGTCAATTAAGGTAAAACATGCTGTCATCAACCCACAAAACTATGATGATCACATGTGTTTTAAGTATTCTGTACTCGCAAAATTCATTGAAGGCCTGAATCCTGAGCGCATCAATGATCGATACGCTAAGCTGGAGACGAAATTTGAATTCTCAGGGCTTGAGTTCCCCACCCATCTTCACCAAATTAAGATCTTTGAGCGAAAAAACAAGGATGTATCTGTTAATGTGTATTCCCTAAATGCAGATGACAAGATAATTCCTGTACATGTAGCATTAGAAGAGAAACTGAATCATTTTGACCTTCTGTATCTAATCACTAAAGAAAACACTTACTACTGCTACATTAAGAACTTTTCCCAGTTGGTGCGTTCCCAGCTGACTATTCATCAAAACACTCTCCACATTTGCAAACGATGTTTCACATACTTTTATGACCGGCAAAGAAAATCGGGACTGACAGGACAGCAATGCTTACAAGAACACAAGAAACACTGTTACAATCATGCACCCACACGAATTAAGATGCCACAGCCAGGACCTGACGGGAAACCACCCGTGTTAAATTCAAAAAATTTCATCACGCGAACAAGGTACCAATCGTCGTGTACGCGGACTTTGAGGCCATTATGAAACCTGTCAGTACCTGCGAACCTGACCATTACCACACCGTACACCTACACCTACCAAAAACACGAGGCATACAGCTACTGTATACATGTACAGGTGGACAACGACGTGATTCCTGCGGCACTAACATCTACACTGCCAACAAGCGCCAATTGTTTACAGTGGTCAGGACGCAGAAGAGAAATTTGTGGCTGATATTGTGAATATAGGAAAACAAGTGAAAGATATTTATGCTACCTCCAAACCAATGTTACCTCTGTCACATACAGAACAACTAACACATTTACACGCATCACGGTGCTGCTACTGTTCTTCTACATTCACTGCCGGCAACTACAAAGTCAGGGACCACGACCATTTCAGCGGCAAGTATATCGGAGCTGCATGTACCAGCTGCAACCTGCTCTGTCGACGCCCGAAGAAACTAGTTGTCTTCTTTCACAACTTGGGTTACGACGAAAATTTCTTTGTAAGGCAGCTGGGGTATGACAACAATGATATATTTATTATTCCGCATACAAGCGAAAAAATCATTACGTTCTCGAAGCAGCTGGGCGACCGTTTCTCCATCCAGTTTGTACACACATTCCGGTTCATGTCTTGCAGTCTTGTTTCACTGGCCGAGTACCTGCCTAACACAAAATTCATCAACACTGAGAAATTTTTCGACCAAGAGCAACTCTCACTTGTCACCCGGAAAGGAGTTTTTCCATATGATTACATCGATGACATGTCCAAGCTGGATGAAACCAGCCTGCCAACAAAAACGGCATTCTACAACAGGCTTACAGACAGTGACATCAGTGAAGAAGATTATAGGCATGCCCAGGCAGTGTGGGAGAAATTTTGATGCACAAAACTGGGGGACTACTCAAACCTGTACCTTAAAACAGATGTACTCATTTTGTCAGACGTATTTGAAAACTTTAGAGACCTGTGTTTAACCACATCAGCGCCCTGGGTTTTGCCTTCGACGCCATGTTGAAAATGACTGGCGTCGAGTTGGAACTGCTTACCGACTACGACATGTACATGTTCGTAGGCGGCGTAGCACAGTGCATCAAGCGTCATGCAACTGCCAACAACATATACGATCTTAGCTTGTATGACTCTAGCAAGCCATCCTCATACTTGCAATGCTTGGACACAAACAATCTTTATGGTTGGGTCATGTCTCTGCCCCTACCAAAATGTAACTTCGAGTGGGTAGACACGAACATCGTCGTCCTGTCCGTCCCAGACGATGCTGCAAGGGTTACATTTTGGAGGTGGATGTCGAGTACCCAGCGACCCTGCATGAGCAACATAAAGACCTGCCATTTCTGCCCATGAACTAGCGTGCGCTAGGCTCGAAACAAGTGAAACTCATAACCACCCTGTAAGACAAAAACCACTATGTCGTTAACTACAGGAACCTGAAACAGGCGCTGGAACACCGGCTGAAACTCAAGAAAATACACAGGGTGCTCCAGTTTGAACAGTCCGCGTGGATGCAGCCCTTCATCGAAGTCAATACAGCAAAAAGACAGGCGGCAAACAATTTTGAAAACAATTATTTAAATTGGCCAACAATGGAAGTTTCGGAAAATTGCTCAAGAATAAGAGAAAACGACAAGAAATGGAGCTGGTCTGTAGCTGAAAGAGAATAAAGAAATTAGTAGCAAAACCAACATTCATTGATAGAACAATATACAGCGAAAATTTGTTGTAAGTACACCTGCTGAATGAAACACTTCTCTTGGACAGACCTATATACGCAGGGTTATCAGTACTGGACCTGTCTAAAACTCTAATGTACAGGTTCCTTTACGATATAATGAAGACGCGGTATGGTGACGACCTTGAACTCTTGTACATGGACACTGACAGCTTCGTGTATGAAGTCAGAACTGATGAATTTTACCGGGACTTGCACACAGATGCAAAATTTATGGAAGAGTTCGACACCAGTGGCTACCCCGTTAACAATCCTAGCTACTCGACAAAGAACAAAAAAATAGTAGTTGGCAATTTTAAGGACGAGGCAGGAGCTGACATTATGACCGACTTCGTGCGCCTCCGTGCGAAACTGTATGCCTACAAGTGCAGTGGTAAGGTATCGAAGAAAGCAAAAGGCATACAGAAAAGTGTTGTAAAAAAAATTAAATTTGAAGATTACATAACTGTGCTACAACACCACTGCGCACTCAGAGTGAACACATACAGCATTCGGTCACACAAGCATACACTTTTTTCAGAATGTATAAACAAATTGGCCTTAACATCGATGGACGACAAGCGACACGTACTGGAAGATGGGGTACACACGGTACCTCATCGATATGATGAGATATAGTTAATTCTTCTCCACAACATTTTTTCACTCGTCGGGAGACCATGCAAGAGGCATTGTTTTCTTGTCAATTAGTGCTGTATTCTTTATGCAATGTGCTATATGCTTTCACCATACTTGTGTTGTTTTACATTTATTTCTTTCGGCGTTTCCTCAAGACTTTTCTATGTTTTCTTTTGACCCTACACACTAGAGAAACTGTGTGTTGATGATATTCAACACTGTTTTTCTTTCGCAGCACACTGGAGACCGTGCAAGAGGCATTGTTTTCTTGTCAGGTAGTGCTGTATTCTTTATACACTGTGCTATATGCTTTCACCATACTTCTGTTGTTTTACAATTATTTCTTTCGGCGTTTCCTCAAGACTTTTCTGTGTTGTTTTTTCCCCCTACATACTAGAGAAATTGTGTGGATTGATATTCATCACTGTTATTCTTTCGCAGCACACTGGAGACCGTGCAAGAGGCATTGTTTTCTTGTCAGTTAGTGCTGTATCCTTTATGCAATGTGCTATATGCTTTCACCATACTTCTGTTGTTTTACAATTATTTCTTTCGGCGTTTCCTCAAGACTTTTCTGCGTTGTTTTTTCCCCTACATACTAGAGAAACGGTGTGGATTGATATTCATCACTGTTTTTCTTTCGCAGCACACCGGAGACCGTGCAAGAGGCGTTCTTTCTTATCAGGTAGTGCTGTATTCTTTATGCAATGTGCTATATACTTTCACCATACTTCTGTTGTTTTACAATTATTTCTTTCGGCATTTCCTCAAGACTTTTCTATGTTTTCTTTTGCCCCTACACACTAGAGAAACTGTGTGTTGATGATATTCAACACTGTGTTTCTTTCGCAGCACACCGGAGACCATGCAAGAGGCATTGTTTTCTTATCAGGTAGTGCTGTATTCTTTATGCAATGTGCTATATACTTTCACCATACTTCTGTTGTTTTACAATTATTTCTTTCGGCATTTCCTCAAGACATTTCTGCGTTGTTTTATCCCCTACACACTAGAGAATATGTGTGTTTATGATCATCCCATGTACAAGTGACATTAGCACCCAGTTTCTTCGAAGAAGGGCTACAAGTAAAGAGACATACAGTGCATACACCGCGATGAATAACTGAAAGTGAATTAGAGAATGTGGTGTAACCCCGCCAAAGCTCTGAGAAAGTTTTTAACACAGGGTTTTGATGGTCCCAAGCCCATAAGTGGGAAGGCACTTCATTCTCAGATAAGGTGGAATAAATTGGAGAAGCCTGAGAAAATCTACTGAAGAAATTTGTACCTTCCTGGGAATCGAACCTGGATATAACGAAGTTCGTAATTCATGGGTTCATAACAGTGAAAAGGAGACTTCTTCCTATTGGCTAGTGGAAATGTTGATGGGGGAAATGGTACATAAAGTAGAAGGAAAAATAATTTTTTTGGAAGGGGACAAGAAAGGGTGGGGTAGAGGGGGTTGTAGTAGTCTGAGCGGGTTATAACACGAACGTCAGTGAGAGTGGAAAATAGTGGAAGGAAGGGGGGAAATCATCACATGACTAACAGCTATTTAAAATAAAGAAATGGGCAGTGGAAGGGGAGGGGGGAAAGGTTAATATATACATGTAAAAAGTGGTGGGGGACGTAAGTGTGTCGATAAAGCTCGTCTGGGTAAGACGTGTCTGTAGTTGATATAATTAAATAATTTTTATATAAATTTTTTTATAAAAAATCTTTTTATAAAAATTTTTTACTAAAAATGTATTTATTAAATACATGCGGGGTAATAATGGAATGCGAAATAGAAATTTTTTTGGAAGAAACCCCAAGATGGTGGCCGGGAACAATATGGCGTCCGGAAACAAAATGTAGGTAATATTTTTTTGAAATTTTTTTGAATTTGCTGAAATTTTGGAAAATTTTGGTAGTTTGACACTCAAGGTCAAGGTCAAGGTCACAGTTAAAGGTCAAGGTTATCCAACATGGCGGCTGGGGCCGTGACATCACAACATGGCTGGTGGTGCCTCACTTGGGCGGGTGCCTCACTTTGGCTCCTGCACCAGAAGGAACCAAATCATACTACTCACATGTTGTTGAATTTGACGCGATTTAAACTGAACAATTAATTTTATGTAAACAAGGAACTAAAACATTTCCTGGCACAATAGTTTTTATTTGACCATGATTGTTTAAAATGGAATGATGTTGACAAAGTGTTATCTAGTCTACTGGCAAAAATATGCATAGAATTAAAAAAACCAAAAACCTAGAGTTTTCACACATGAATATGTACAAATATTTCCCAACATAAAAAATACTTTTTAAATTCCTGTTTAAAAAATGATGACATAGATTCAAATGTTATCATGAGAAACTATGCAGAATCGAAAATTTTGGAATCTCTGCAAGAATTCAACAGTCATATAAATATATAGCTGACAGGCAACACTAGCATCAAGCAAAGAATTCAGGGTAGAAGTACGATCAGATAAGATATTCTACGAAAATGTTCGGTTCTCAGAGGTAAAATATTGCTGTTGCCTGATTTACTGTCGAACAGAGCAGTTTTACCATAAGATTAGTGCATCAAACTGGAAATTAAATACAAGAAAATATTTTGCTTGCAAACTCCATCTGCCGACCAAGAAGATTGTTTTGTAAAATTACCATTGTCAAAAATATTGATATTTAAACGAGACACCATGATCAATCAAGCATCTTTAGTCTTATTTGATGAAATAGCATTCGCTATAACTGTTGCCATGTATATTCCTCCAGCCATTATTGGAAACCAAAATGGTGACTTTGATGGAGATGCAGTAACTGGTTTCATAAACACCAATGCAAAAGTATCTTTGGAATTACTTCAAACCATGCATCCGAAATATAACTTTTATCTACCATTTCAGAAAATTCGCTTGACGTTTATGGAAGCCCACATATTATACATGCATTAAAGAGGTCTTCCAATAACATAGATATTTCAAACTTTATGAAGAAATTTTCCAGATTGTTAACCAATAAATGGTGTGCAAATCAAGTAAACTGACACTTGTTAAACCAAATGATTGCAAAACATCCTAATGAAATTTCGTATGAGTATGTAGAGCCAACTAAAAAAATACTGCATGAATTTATTTTGGCAGCATATTCTCTGTGTGGTTCTCTCGAGGCCTATAATGATTACTGTAAAATTAATAGAAAAATATGTGAACTGGCTTTGCACAAAAACAACGACTTTACTCGGACCCATCTTCCAAAAGAATATTTTATGGACACCAACATTTTGAACCCTAGTTTGATACGCTTTGCAATGAGTTCTGCAAAGGGATCACTCGATCATTTTGCGAGGTTTGTAAATTTGTTCGAAAATATGGATGGCACGACAAAACTTGCTGGAAATTGTGCTAAACCTAATCAACTAGAAAATATAAATCGTATCAATAAAGTGGTGAAAGAAATGGCTCGAATTACACAAAATGTTCCCATGATTGGGAACAAATATTTCAAGACAAACATCGAGTGTAACTTGATTACATTTAGGCGAGACGGAGTCTATTTCATGGATGATAAGATTATTGATAATAATGATAGGGTATTCCTTTCACGCCAACGTTTCAGTCCCATGTTATGTAATATGATACTAAACAAAATATATTGATTTAGATGATACATATTTGTAAGTTATCGAAAAAAATAAACACATATCACAAATGACTTTGTTTAAGATTTTTCAAACATTCAATTGATGTATTTAAAAAAAAAACACGAGACTATTTCTTGAGTTGTTTCTTTGTCACATTTTCCATAGCATGCGCAAATAAATACCGCGATCATTTAAAACCATTCTTGTTAAATGCGTTTATTCTAAAATTTAACATTGTTTGAATATCACATGTAAATGAAGAGTCGCATCTAATTAAAATTTTTAAATTTATCAGTACACACTACAAACTTGATCAAAACATATCTACAAATATGTCATCTTTATAAGACTGGACATCTAAAAAACTATCGATCGAATTGCCGAAACAGAAAGTGAGCATGTTCTGGAAAGAATCGTTCGGTCCGTGTATGTGCCTGTGGCTACGTGTATTGTGCACAATTTAAAATAAATGTGAACATCTTCAACGAATTATTTTGCTGTTTACACATTTGGAAATATTTATAGGATGCAGTGTTTGCTTTGAACAATAAATGTATAACAAAAATGGTTTTAGCAATCTTTTGACTATCAGTAATCAAATAGATGAAGTTTTAATTTAGTTTAATTTTGTGGTAATTAGTAATCAGAACAAGGGAAATATAATTGGGTCAATAGAAACTCTGGATGCATGTGTCATGAATAAGTTATGTAATTTTATTTCAAACAATATACTTTCAATCATGATGTTTGCTGTATCAATTCAGGACTGTTAAAAACATTTAATGACTAATAAACCGAATAATGCAAAAGATTTCGTGCTGGAAATTTGGACAGAAAATGGATTGTTTACAGAAGATATTTATTTATCTAAAGTTATGAAAGTTTTCACTGTAGCAAAAAACTGTTAAATGTACATCATAGCAATATAAATAAGTAAATATATATATATATATATATATATATATATATATATATATATATATATAGACAGAAACATGTTAGTGAAAATGATAAGTTTATTCTTTTATTTTAAATAAAATTCGAAGTACATTACAGAGTGTACTAATGCCTTCAAGTGACTGTCGACAGTTGCAAAACTTTTACTAAATCGATCGTGCATTACATGTATCACTTGGGTAAAATTATATTTTTCAGCATATGTACAGTAGACCAAAATGGAAAAATGTATTATGTTATCGACAATATCTTCATATTTGGAGTAGGTTACATCTCCCAACAATACAAATTTGTATTGAGTATTCAGTTAGGAACCTGCTACTAGTGAAGATTGGTGTCTTTTTTTTATTTAATACAAAAACAGAAGCCAGATCCATAGGAATAAACGACCAAAAGTCAGGAACTGCACTTAACATTTCCGGTACGGGTAAGGTCCTACTAGATTACTCGAGCTTGCGCAAAAATGTCAAGAAATTTTTGGTGACATGTTTGAATTAAAACTGTACATTGTCTTCGACAGGTTCGTCAACTTCTTCATCCGAAGAATTTTCTGCTGCATCGATAGGTGGTGTGTGTTCGTTCGAGAGTTTAGTTTTGGAAATGGCTGTTCAGTCTTGGAATGTGCATCACTCATTTGGAAACAAAGCTTTTAATTTCTTACTGTTGAGTCACCAGAGACTTGCCAGTAGATGGTCGTTTCTGTACAGCTTTTTTTTAATTTCTTGCTCAGAAGAAGCATATCCATTTTTTTTTTTCACAAATCTATTACAGGTGGTCTTGTAAACTTTGTTTTTCTTTAGTTTACTACATAAATTTTAATTTTAGGAATAATGTCCTTTAACTCCATTTCTGAATTCGAAGGTATTGAATAAGTATTTAAGATCGAAAACAGTGTCAAGAGCACCACCATATGTTGCTCATTCTGCTCGTTGGACCACAATGTTTCGATATTGGTTTGTAAACACACTAATCATTTCGGCACCTTGGCCCACGATCACCTGGCAAATCAATGTGAAGATATTGAATTTCTTGTCTGTTTCGAATTTTTCCTCGAGGTAGTGGTACGAAAACAACATACATTTTTCTTGCATGGCCACAGTTATGGTGAAGCTCACATTTTTTGCTTTTTTGAATATGGGACTCGTGGAGTTGCCAGAATGCCATTCGTAATCGTCTATTCTGAGAAACCAATGTTTAAAAAACCTAAATAATATTATGTTGACTGTCTGTGTTGAATCAGGAATATCGTACTTTGGCTGTAGGGATCGACGAATCGAGACGATCTACTTTTCGGAACAGGCTCCTCGACGATGTTCGACCATCTATCGAGCACTTGGCAAACAGCTTTTTGAGAATATTTTTTTCCCATTACTTTGATGTTCCCACATTCGTCAAAAGTAGATTAATGCAACTGTGTATTGAACGTAGTTTGAGGATTCCACATGCCCATCTAATTTTTTCTGCATGAAGGTCAATCGCCTCTTTTAATTAGGAATTTTATTGCCATCGGATCGATTGGGTCCATAAGTTAAATTGTTTGTTTTTATGTGTCTGCGCATGACTAAATTATTGTAGCCTTCTACGTGACAGATAATTTAATCCTGTAGTGCCCAGAACACAGTTCAGACATTGCATCAGAAAGCAGTTCGCCTCACATACATGTTATCAAGGCTAACCTGTATTTACACATCTGGTACAAGTTTATTATAGAGTTGTTTGTCAGACTCTGGCCGCGTGACTAGCCCTCACATGACCAGTATTTCTATGTGGTCATATCCTGTTTGTTCAACATTTACTGCCTCGTCACCAAGTCAGTAAAACCAGTTATATCAGTCCAGTACAAAGAATACTGTATCGTGCAGCCAAGTCGAGGCGAGGGGTGTAGAGTAGTTCATCCACTTGGTAACTATTGCCAATGCCCAGAGAGTTGAGGGGGAGATCCAGATATTCCAAGCACCACACCCAACTCAGTATATATGGTAGCAACCATCTTGAGAACACCATCATTCTGCAGGGAGACCCAAGAGACTTCATACATCGAGCTGCCTGAGAAGGAACTCCAGTGTGTCCTGCTATCCGACTCGTTACTCTACATGATTAGTTATGAATATTTTCATATTGAGTTTATTTATATTATTAGGGAACTCAGCTTCTCCCAGTGAACATAAGTAGAGTTACATTTACCGCTTGTAATTGCTTTTGGTTAATATGTATTAAACTTATATACTAAAACTGTATTCTTTCAAATATTAGTTAAATTATTATTTATTTTCATGTAGTACGGCAGCCAGGTGCTACATATGGTGGCAGTGTTTTGGATCCACACCAGAGTGCTCTGGATGTAACCCACTCCGAAGGGTTTTAAGGTATTGTAGAGTATTTAGGGATTTTTACGAATTTCCTCTATTTTAGGAATTTTAGGGACTTAGAAAAATTTCTCTGTCTTATCACGAATTCTGCAGAGTTGTTAGAGTTTTGAGAGATTTTAGTACAAGTTGAATTAAATCGATTGCATAGTTTGTAATGAACAGACGTAATGAAGTTGTAATAGGTCTTGCCAATGTTGCAGAGTGGCAACATTTACAGTGTCCCGAGGCGTTCCGCATAGTGAGCATAATGGTTAATAAGACAAATCAAATATTTCGCGAACGTGGTGATTTCCAGGACTACAACGAGCATGTGTACTGCAAAAGAGCTTATCGTTTTGACTTAGCTTACGTATATGGTCCTGCAGCTGAAAGAAAAACTTTTTCAGTAGATTGTGACGCTAATTTAGAGGGCATAAATCCATTTACCTGGGTGAGGGTATAATATCAGAGAACTTATTTAGATTCAGCACCACTCTTGTGCTGTACACTACAGATACATTAATACATCATGCTAAAAAAGTTATTCGGTGGAGGAATTAGATGACAACAACGCAAAGTGACCAAGTTTACAGTATTTTCAATACTAGTTTCTGCTGCAACTTGTGCAGACACATTAAGGGGGTTAGAAGACAATTCACATAATTTAATTCATAATTTTTTCTGTAAACACACAAAATTTAATTTGTCAACAGTTGAACTATTTCGCGAGAAATTAAAAGCGCTCAAGACAGGTTCAGGTTTAGGGATTGCACTTAAAGGTAGACCTAAGAGATCATTTCCAACACCTGCTTATAATATGTACGAGTACAAGTCCTCGACAGGATGCATTGTTTTGGAAGTAGAAGTAAGATAGTACAACATTTTAATCCTAGAGATCGTGTTTACCAAGAATTTGAAATTTAAAGGCTTGATAATGATTTTCAAATAAATGGTCCGATAGAATGAGCCACTTCAAGTAGTCAAAATAAAGATGGTAGCATATCATTTCAACCACCTAGGTTGTTACCAATAAAATATTCCAAATAAAATGGTAGAAAGAACAATGAACCCAATTAAACCAGTAACAGCTGAAAATAAACCTGAGAATAAAACTCAGTACGATATTCCAATGAAACGAATGCAAGATAGGAAAACTTGGATTCCTTTGTCGCAATTAGACGTGTAATGTAACTATAATAATTTGTAAACTAAAATAAATATTGAGCTCACTATGATGGACGTTAAAGGCCAAGGAATTGTGCAAGGCGCACAGAGTAATATTTGTACAAAAGATTTGACGGTAGTCTCATTATTTGAAAGATGGTCGGGTGAGAAAGGTTCCTCGCCTATACACGAATTTTTAGAAAGTGTCGAAAGTTCTGCCAGCTTGGGTAACTGGTCAGACAGTGATAAAGTAAGGTTAGCTAAAATGAAGCTAGAAGTTCTAGCAGCACATTTTGTAGCCACTTGTCCCAGATTAAAAGGTGATACAACATTTAAAATTCTGAAAGAGGAATTAACTGAGCGATTCAAGGAATGCCAGCCATTGCAAATTTGATTATTATATGTTAAATAATGTGAAACAAAAATATGGTGAAGATGTACAAACTTTTGCTGATAGATGTCGCAAGTTATGCGAGAAAACTGTACAGAAATTAGATAATGCTGAAAGTCAAGATATTTTAGAACGTGAAGCCGATCATAGGTTATTAGCAGCTTTTACAGACGGATTATTAGGCAATGTAGGGCTCCAAGTAAGATATAAGATGCCACAAACCATGGAGGAAGCGGAACATTTAGCTATTGCACTAGAAATGAAAGAAACTCATCAGGAACGCAAAGTTAGGTTTGAAGACCTGCAAAAGAAAAAGAAAGTCTTTAACAAAGTCTCCAAGCAAATAAGTGTGGTGCGGGGTTATGCAAATCGTGGCAACTCTTCCAGTAACGGTGGCTATGAAAGACCATTTAGCTCGTGTTACTGTGGGTCGTTTGTTAATGGAAATAGTGTGCGTAATTCGGGAGCTGGGTGTAGTACTTCCAAGAACATGAGTTTTTCCAACAGAGAACAGTATAGTAATGTGAGATGTAATTGTGGTAAATTCAGGCATATATCTAGAGAGTGCCGAAATTCAGTAAATAGTTAGTCGCAACAATCCCATGGTCCTAGGAACCCAGGGAACGTCAATGTTAACAGTGCTCCACAGAAATATGTTGGTGGTCGCCCAAACGCACAAAGCCGTGTGTCAACCCCGGGCACCACGCGGCAGTAATTACGGTAATAGGGGGAAAGAGGACTGTTGTAACTGTTCTTGTCAAAGGCCAGTCTCACTCGTTCTTGATCGACACAGGATACAATGTTTCTCTTGTTCGACCTAGAATCAGCAAGAGTGAAGTCGATGAATCTCGGTTAGGAGCGAAAGGCGTAACTGGAGATGCGCTCCAGAACACAGGTACCCAAAATATCGATGTGTGGGTTAACGGAGAACGTTATCCACACCAGTTTCTAGTTAGTACATCAGAGCTACCGTATACAGGTATTCTAGGAACTGACTTTCTTAGACTGTATGATGCCAGAATCGATTTAATAGTACATAAATTTTTTCTTAAAGATATAAATGTAGTGGAGTTACATGGTACATGTAAACAAGATCTTAATAATGACTGGAAACGAGATGGGAACCTGATCAACTCCGAACTCGTATCCGATGTGTCACAAGAACCAGAATATCATGAAGTTAGATTAATACATAACATGATGCTGCCACCAAAGTCTGAAAGTATCGCGGATCTTGCATTGCACGTGGCGAGTTGGGACACTGACTCGAAAGCGCTTCTGATAGAACCGGCATTGACGAAGGTTTCGGGTGTCCGCATTGCAAGGTCAGTATGTACTTTAAATCTTAACCGGTAAGAGCCTTGATTATTCGGAGCTATGTAGTGGGTGCAATATGGCTAATATCGTTACTGGGACGAAGATTGGGCAACTCAGTGAGATGAGTTTAGTGAACTGTGCGAACGACCGTCAGTATACTTGTGTGTGCGATGAATCGGTGCTCATGAGGGTGGGTGCTAGTAATGTTATCCCCTTTGTTACAGGTCAAAGGGATGCATCTCAGTGTATCGCACTTCATCGCGATCGTGTTAAAGAAGGCAAGAGGGCTATATGTCCTAGTGAGCGTGCAGAAGATGAAGGTCCTGTGTTCATGGGTGGGCTAGCCGAAGAGAACATTTACAGGGTAGGTCTAGTTGTTGAGGACTGTCATGTGCCTCAGAGAGTGTCTAAAAGAGTAACAGCGGTGGTCAAAATCTTGAACATTAGTAAAGAGACGCTCGTTGTGCCAAAGGTTACATTGGTAGGATATGTCGCACTTGTAGCTGAGATTGCTGGAGTACTATTTGTAAAAAGTAGCATACCCTGTAGATCCAAATGTTGTTGTGTTAATTTGCTGTCTCGGAACCTGGTGTATCAGAGTTATTGTTGCCACAAAATGATGTAGAACCACGGAGAAAAATCCTCACAGCCGTCCCTGGAAATTTAAGTATGTGTTCGCTTCCATGTTCTGAAGCTAGCGAAATCCCCTCGAGCCAAGTTGTGTGTTGTGTTGCATGTAGTGCATTCTGTGAGGTCATTGAGCAGGGCAATTTGTGTCGCTGTTGTCCACATCACCCCAGAGTTGTTAATGTTGTTGAGTCAGGTGAGATAGTTCCGAGACAGGGAAACCTCGAATCCTGCAGTAAGAATTGGCCAAATAGTGAAACTGCGAGGAGGAGAAATTGTGCGAAATGTGAGATATTTTGTGAAGTACATGATGATAGAAGTTGTTTAAAATGTTTTGAGAATAAGGTACCAAGTTCACGTAAAATTAGAGATGATCATCAAATACAAGGCAAATGTCATGACTTCAAATGTGTTGAAACCGGTAATAATAATGTTTATGAGGATTATAATGAGGAGTATAATGAATACAGAGAATCGTCGAGTTATGTAAGTTTTTCAGTTGTTAGGAGAAATAAGCTGTCTAAGGAGGAGATTAAGGAGATAGAGGAGATAGTGAGAAGTAAGTTGAAACATTTAAAGAAGGCTGATTTTAATATAATGTTCCCAGTGTTAATGAGATTTTCAAATGTATTCCATTTAGAAGGAATTTTAAATTTCGGGCGTACAAGTTTATTAAAGCATAAAATAGATACAGGAGAGGCCAGACCAATTAAGTTAAATCAATATAGAGTTCCTCATGCATTGAAACCTGTAATAGCAGAACAAGTAAATGATATGTTAGATAAAGGGATAATTTCATAGAGTAAATCACGGTGGCAGTTTCCAGTTGTTACAGTAAAACAAAGAAACAAAGATGGATCGATTAAGTCGAGATTCTGTATCGACTTCCGGTGTCTAAACGATTTGACACGTAAAGACCTGTATCCTCTTCCAAATGTAACAGAAACACAAGATTCTTTGCATGGATCATGTTATTTTACTACTCTAGACTTAGCCAGTGGGTATTTCCTGATAGAGCTGGAGGATTAAGCGAAAGAGAAGACAAGCTTCACGACTTTTATGGGAAAATACGAGATTAATAGATAACCATTTGGATTATGTAATACACCAGATACATTCGAGAGATTAATGGAGAATTACATCCTAACAGGTTTAATAGGGATGAAGTGTTTAGTATACCTTGATGATATTATAAGTTTTAGCAATACAATAAAGGAGCTTGCAGAAAAAATGCAAAAAGTATTAAGTAGAATAGAAGAGGCCAATTTGAAAATTCAACCCAGTAAATGTTCATTTGTACAAGACAGCTTAGAGTACTTAGGTCATGTGAGTTCGCATGGAGTTGAACCAAATCCTAAGAATTTAAAAGTAATTAAAGAGCTTCCCAAACCAAAGAACGTAAATGAAGTGAGATCAGTAGTAGGTTTATTTTTATATTATGGAAAGTTTGTTCCGAAGTTTGCCGAATTGGCAAGACCCTTAATTAAACCGACAAAGAAGGGAGAACCATTTAATTGGGGTTCATAACAAGAAGAAGCATTTAAGTCATTAAAAGAAAAGTTAGTGTCCTATCCCATTTTAATATATCCAGATTTTTCACAAATTTTATAGTGAGTACAAATGCTAGTAATTATTCTATTGGCACAGTATTTCTCAGATAGGAGATGGTCAGGAGAAACCTATTGTGTATGCCAGTAGACAATTGAATAAGGCAGAGTCAAATTATAGTACAACAGAAAAGGAATTATGTGCCTTAATCTTAACAACTAAGTATTTTAGAGCTTATTTATATGGTAAGCAATTGAAGGTTGTGACAGATCATGCAGCGTTAAAATGGTTGTAAAAATTTAAAATATCCGAGTTATAGATTGACTAGATGGGAATTGAAATTGAAAGAATTTGAATATGAAGTAGAACTTATACTGGGTAAAAAGCACCTTAATGCAGATTGTTTATCGAGAATGGTAAAGACAGTAAACACAGATATTATTTCAAGTGACATCATTGTAAAGGAACAGAATAATGATAAATTATGTCAGGAGATAATTAAAGAAAACAAGGAAGAATATTTTAAAGATGATAGAGGGATTTTATATAAGAAAGGAAATAAAAAATTAATTGTAGTACCAATGAGTCTTGTTTCTAGAGTATTAGAACATCACCATATAACTCCATATTCAGCTCACCTAGGAGTAGAACATTCTCAGAATTTGCTTAGTACAATATACTGGTGGCCTAGTTTAAAGAAACATGTAGAAGAATATATTTTAAAATGTGAAGAATGTGTTTGTATAAAAAGAAATAAAGCAGAAAGAGCTCCATTAGGTTCCTTACCAGAAGTGTCATATCCATTTCAATTAGTTTCGTTGGATATTTTTGGTCCATTACCGATAAGTGAGAGTGGAAATAAATATGTATTAACATTTATGGATTATTTCACGAGATATTGTGAAGCAGTTTCGATGCCAGATCAGAGTGCAGAGACTGTAGCTAAACATTTTGTAAAACAGATAGTGTTGAAACATGGTTGTCCAGAGAGATTACTTACCGATCAAGGTAGGAATTTTGTGTCGAAATTAATGTTAGAAACATGTAAGTTACTGAAAATTAAGAAGTTACAGACGACACCATTAAGACCTCAAAGTAGTGGTAGAGTAAAGAGGTTGCACAGAACTCTAGCAAATATGATATCGCATTATGTAGATGAGTATGGGAGTAATTGGGAAGATTACCTCCCTTACGCTGTTCACGTATATAGGACAACACCACATTCAGTAACAGGATATAGTCCGCATTTTATGTTGTATGGGAAATATATACAATTACCACCCTTAGGGGACCTCATTTGTCAGGGAGATGCAAATCAGAGGGGTAATCCTGCAGTAGAACCAACCCTAGGGCACCTCAGTTGTCAGGGAGAAAAAGCAACTCAGAGGGATAATGCTGCAGAAGAACACGTCGATAGGTTGAGAGAAAAATTAGTGGAAGCTTATAAGATAGCTAAAGAGAGGAATAATGTAGCTTTTGAGAAACAGAAAGAATATTATGATAAGAAAACCAAAGTGCAAATATTGAGGAAGATGATTATGCATATATTTGTACACACCCAAAGTTAAGAAAGGTAAAGTGTCGAAATTTCACAAGTACTGGTCTGAACCTCATAGAGTATTGCGTAAGTTAGGTATGAGATTCAGTTACATAAACATAAAGTAAATGTACACAGCGATAAATTAAAATTGTCCAAGGGAGACTCGGGACAAGGTAACCCGATAGCTGTGGAAACCAATGCAGATATTAGAAAATTAAATCTGCGGAAAATAAGGAAAACAAAGGATAATATAAAACACAGTATTGTAAATAATGAAAATTCGCATAGTAATGATGTCGAAGGGGGTGAATTGCAGAGCGGTTCAGATGATGATTCCGATGATAGTGGTAGGTATCCCATGTCATGCCCCATTCTAAATGACACAAATGATATAAATGATATTAATGAAATAGTTGAAGTAGAATAAATAGTTGTGGAAAGTCCTTGTGAAAATAGCTTTCTGAGAGATAGTGATGATGAAGAAAATGAAAATAATGTTGTAGACGACGAATGGGAACTGTCAAGATATCATAGAGCAAGGGTCCAATCTACAGTTAATGAGAGATATAAATTGTGTTTGTGTTCTAATGTCAGAAATAATTAGGTGAAACGACTGACGAAATCGAGAGTAATGATGAGTAACAAATTAATTAGTGATGAGTGTCAAGTATTCTGTCATGTTAGAAATGTCACTGTGGCAATGTTATGTTGAGAAATTGACGAGAGAAATAGAGAATTAGAATCAGGACATTCGTTTGCATTGCAGATCACACCCTAGGAACAGGCATGGTACTGGTGCAAGAAAATTATGTGCTGTTGACGGGAGACAAGTGGACGATTGTGCTAGGCCTACCCATCCGAGAGTTAGAAAGCTTATTATCAACGATTAAAACAAGAGTAAATTATGTTGAGAAATTAGTACATGAATGTTATGAAAATCTTACAGGGATATATCAAAAAGCCCCAGTCCTTGATAAAATGATTGACGATCTAGAAGGAGAAGTTACTGAATTATTGATGATATTGCCGAAGGAAGATAAAAGAGTTAAGAGAGGATTAATTGATGTAGGAGGTTCAGTGTTAAAATTTTTATTCGGTACTCTTTCGAATTATGATTATGTTAGAATACATGAGATAACGGGAAAGTTAAATGAGAAACAGGAGAAATTGATACATGTAGTAGAAGAACAGTTAACATATATGAAAAGCTTAACAGATACAGTAGATAAAAATATGAATGATATTTCAGTTTTAACTAAGAAGTTAATTGCCGAAATAAGTGCAAGATATTCGCAAGATAGAGAAGAGGAAGTTACAATGAATCTTATTAAAATTACAGTAAATTATAACAGTGCAATAGGACAGTTAGAAGTAACAGAAGAATTGTTGAAACAAGAAGTGACAAAGATAAAAACCTCATTAGATATTATATCTACAGGAAAAATTCCTAGTGTATTGTTGACTTCCAGGTAATTTGTCAGAGATGTTAAGAGGCATAGCATTAAAATTACCAGATGATAAAACATTAATTTCAGGAGTAGAGTTAGATCAGCTGTAAAACTATTATGAGATTACAATGGTACATGCCTTAGCAACTACAGATAGTATACAAATAATAATTGAATTTCATTATAGAGCTTATCAATTTCCAATCTTTGATCAGAAGTTATAGAGATTTGTTCAAATTATACCAAGTCATCCTTATATAGGTATTTCAGAGAACAGACAGTTCTATCCTCTTATGATAGAGGCTGATTTAAATGAATGTAAAGGAGGTAGTAATATAGTTTGTCCAGCCTATGTCCCAACGTTTTCTATAAAGGTTCCGAATTGTTTAATGAGCATGGTAATAGAAACAACGAGTCGTGATTATAGTTTGTGTAAGAGAGAAGTGCTAGGTAATTCATTTATTCCAAAGTTTATTAGGTCAGTTGATGGAAATAGTTTTTATGTTTAATATCAGAGAAAATGAAAATTACTAAAGTTTGTTCAGGTAAAGAAAACGGTACTAAAGTAGTAGATGAGTGGATACAGGCCCAAGGACAGATTTCTCAGGTAAGCAATTGTATGGTTTTGAATGATCAAATTCAACTACTCCCACAAAGTAACACAGTAACTCTAGTAAAATATAATTTCCAAAATGTTAAGTTTCCAGATATAAAGTCATTGTTAATGGTAGAAGAAAGTAATGAGATTGAAACAGCAGAAGTAGAATTTCATTTAAACACAAGTCATGTTAATTATGGATCAAAAGTTGATTTAAAACACTTGATGTCACAAGTAAAACAATTGAAAAACGTTAATATTGCAGAACTACAAGGAAAGAAAGAGATGTCATCCTTAGCTATAATTATTGGTCTTGGATTCGTCATACTCGTCCTATTCTGTCTGAGACGACAGGTGATGTCCCTGGTAAAGAAACGTCTACAGAGGAAGGGGGTAGTCAATGCAAGCTGATGGCAGACCATGATGTTTCGTCCGAGAGTCGACGTGAGGACATCGAGCTGTCCGAGAACCGGAGCAGAGCCCAGCAGCCCGTTCCAGCATCCAGTGTTCCAGTTGCAACGAACCATAACCAGCCCATTGTTACGACTTGTTTTAGTCGTAATGCTGTCATCAGAAGCAACGGATAAGGGAGTACCTCTAATATAAGTGTGGTGTGAAAAGTGTTTAAAAGCAGAGTAAAGTGCGCATTTAAATAAATAAATAAATAAAGAGAAAATTTGCAAAGTTCATGGATAACGAGAAATAAAATGTAAATAACACTCACGTAACAACTATATATGTTCATATGAAAGGTTTAAATAATCCAAATATATAATATATCCAATAATATAATTAATCACATGTTATTATCAATTAATCATTTATTAATATTCAAGTTGTTTATTGTTCACATATTCAAGTAATTGTAAACTGTTTGCATACATATGACAAGAGTAAATATTTTAATTTTTATGTTAAGTATGTTTATGAAATCAAATAGTAGCATGTAAAAGAAAATAATCACAATGTACACTACATGAGAAATATAAAGCTACAACAGAGAGAATTACACACGTCAAAGACATTTGCTATACAATGAAACCACTGAGTGAAAGTGATTGAACTTTATATGACATTTATCACAAGGGAATTTTAAATGTTTTATGTGTATGTTATGAATTGTTTGAAGTGTACTATGTCATGTATTGATTGTTTAAGATGTATTGATTTGTTTCAGATTTCCAATAGTGTATTCTTGATTGAGTTATGTGAATTCACAAGGGAAAAACTGACATGTATATTTCTTTGAAATATTGAAATTTACTTTTGATGAATTTAACACAATGTAAAGTAAGTTTAGTCCGTTAGTAGAATGAATTTTACATTTCTTGAGCGTGCAACAGATTCATATGCCTCAAGAAACCAAGACGACGTTGCGTTGCACAGAGAGCCATATCAGCGCAACTGGAAAGAGCACACCTGTTAGCAAGATGCTATTGCCGCGCCAGCTGTCACTTCCTGTGGAACGCAGGAGACGCAGAACGTTATTGCACTTGTACATACTACAGTCCAATCAAGTTAGCATTTCCAAAGAACTTTCCGAGCATCGAATCAATTATCTTCGGACTAGAGAGAACTAGTCTAGGTGGAAGAGGGTGATTGTAGTGCACAGAACACAGTTCAGACATTGCATCAGAAAGCACTTTGCCTCACATACATGTTTTCAAGGCTAACTGGTAGTTACACATCCTGCACAAGTTTACTATAGAGTTGTTTGTCAGACTCTGGCAGCGTGACTAGCCCTCACATGACCAGTATTTCCATGTGGTCATATCATGTTTGTTCAACATGTACTGCCTCGTCACCAAGTCAGTAAGAACGAGTTATATCAGTCCAGTAAATTAATACTGTATCGTGCGGCCAAGTCGAGGCGAGGGGTGTAGAGTAGTACATCCGCTTGGTAACTATTGCCAACACCCAGAGAGTAGAGGGAGAGATCCAGTTATTCCAAGCACCACACCCAACTCAGTATATATGGAGGCAGCCATCTTGAGGATGCCATCATTCTGCAGGGAGACCCGAGAGACTTCATATGTCGAGCTGCCTGAGAAGGAACTCCAGTGTGTCCTGTTATCCGACTCGCTACTCTACATGATTAGTTATGAATCTGTCATATTGAGTTTATTAATATTGTTAGGTAACTCAGCTTCTCCCAGTGAACAAAAGTAGAGTCACATTTACCGCTTGTAATTGCTTTTGCTTAGTATGTATTAAACTTACATACTAAAACTCTATTCTTTCAAATATTGGTTAAATTCTTATTTACTTTTATGTAGTACAATGGCCAGGTGCTATAATCCTTTAAATTTTGATAGTTGACATTTTTGTAAGTGTAGCAGAACCATTGCACTCTTTGTCCTAGAGTTTTTAAAAGAGTATCGTTATCATCTAGACCCGTATCCACGTCCATTCTTTCGATCCTTTCCACCATCGTTATGGAAACGGTTTCGGATCTGCTGCTGACTTTATGTATATCGACGTCATCGTCACCTACATCTGAATCAGAATACATGGAGGTGGGCGTAGAAGGAGACGACGGCGATTCGTTCACATCATCATCATTTTCTTCTACAAGAGGTGGTGATACATTTTCACACGTTTCTTCACCACGCGATTCTGGACGAAACATGTTCATGGGCACATCGTCATTTTCGCATGTTGCATCCATGTGTGGTTCATTGCGATGTACAGGCACATCGTCATTTTTGTCTGTGTGTTTTATTGGTTCGTTTTCGGTTTGTGTTGGTGGCAGTGGTTGATCTATCAAGCCCGAACCGAGAATGGCAAGCATGCCGAAATCGATAGTACAATAACCGAGAATAATCAGTGCCAAATTTGCAGAGACAAAGTCCACATTCGAATGAGAGTTGATGCACAATTCGTAAAATGGATCTCTGCATGCAGTGTAAAAAACATCGAATTTCAGTAGTTTCCCGACTTTCCAATTCAACTGATCTGTGATTTATTATTAATTTCGCAATATCAAATCTAATCATCAATTTAGGCTCGCCATATTAGCAAATGTATGAAAAATTTCCATTCGGAAAAACATCTTCGTCAAACTGAGATATCTTTACATAATAGCGCTGAATTAGCTAGGTAAACATCTTACTTCAACTGTGTGAATATCTTACCTTATTCTACTGAAAATCAAGCAATGACTGACTTAAGATATCATACTGTATTTATATATATGCAACATTTGAACCAAATTTGAAGCAACTACACTATTAATTTCTGTTTTTTTTAAAGAAGGTATACATATGCTCTCTTTGACTTCTGAATGCAGACTGAAAAACGATTTACCTCTATACAAGACCAACGGAAAAAAGGTGCTCGATGCTGATTGGCCGAATTCCATGATTTCAAAAGTTTCCTGCGTTCGGATTGGCCGAATTTCAAACAGGTGCTTGGCCAGGCAACCAAGGTTATATATAGAAGTCGACCTAGGTGCATGAGACTTCTTCCAGTCCATATTTATGTCTCTGAGGGACTGGAGAAAAGACCTACTGTCAGGAGTCTATTATAAAATATAAAATATAATATATAGCAATAAGCTATTGCTTCTACTTTTAATAAGTTATAGCCTATTGCTGTGTCTGGCCAACAACATTTTCGAGTTGCCTAACAAAAAAAATTTGGACCCTTCTCAACCACAAATTCGCAGTCTCGCATTCACCAGTACCTCAGTTTTGGACAAGGGGGGCACCTTGATGTAACCACTTTAAAATTATACCTACTGGGTTTGCATTTTTGAATTAGTATTTGATAATGTACCATGAGAAAACCTTTAAAAATATTTTTATATTGGAATTTTTAAAAATAAAATTTTAGGGTTGTGAGTCCTAATATTAAAGATAGTCATTGTCTTATATGAATAACAAATCACTTGCTAAAACTGTGTTTACATAATTCATTATATCTTTTGTGTATTCTATATTTTGACTGTAATTTACAATTTTGTTAAGTTCATTTGTTTCATTGTTTATTTTTATTGGTTCTCCATATTTACCTCTGCCTCCGAATATTTTGCACATTAATATTTGGTATTGTTGGGGCAACACACTAAATGATTAGGGCAATTTTTTGCTTGCATGTTCTTCCATAAACAATTGAATGTTCCCCAATTTGTTTCTACTGTTTTCATATTTTTTGATAAGTACTCTTCAAATTGTTTGATACTCTGAAAATCTTTCAAATTACCACTTTCTATTGTCATAAGTTACTTTATTGTAATTTGATCTGTTATCTTAAGATTGTTGACAGGTATTTTTGTTTGGGGAGAAATGTCTAGATTTTGTGTCTGTGGCACGGATGTTTGTATGGAAATTGGTGTTTCGTGTACTTCGTACGTCATTTCGACAGAGGATGTGGGTTGAACATTTGTCATTAAAGGTGGAGGTGGTGGTGATGACGTATCGGTAGTGTCCATCGTGATTTCTTCTGGTTCCAGTTGATTAATTTTGCATTTCCTCAAAATTCTCAACTGAGGCTCCCTAAAATCGTTGCTGCTATTTTCGTAGCTGTCATTAATTTTTGCCGAGTATTTTGTGGGTCGCGTATAAGTTTGAATTTTTTTTTGCACATAAAATTATTTACATTTTCTGTTTCCAGGGTACAAATATCGAGCGAGTTATCTTCATATATCGGCTGACGGCTGGGATTCAGGTAGATTGTATTCCCGATAGTATATATACAAAGCGGTAATGCCATTATCATTTCTATAGTAGATTCTTGATTGTTAGAGTAAAGGACCATTTTGCCATTGAGAGCAAGAACGTTAACAAAAAATTCAACAACAAGGAGCCCTACCGGTCCTGCTGGAAAATTTGCGACACATACTAGACTCAGTCACTGAACGAAGAAACACATACATATAAAGTCTCTGGTAGAACCAAGCAATTATGTTCAGTAACCCAGCTCACATCCGCATGTTTTCGTGGATTCAATGTCAAAGTGACTGCAGAGAGGGTGGTGGCTGGCGCAAGGTGGCCCGATTCGATTTACTTTGAAAAAAAAAAACTGCCGAGTATGCCAACTCTGCAGAAAATAATGTGGAATATTGGAAAATATTAAAATTCCTGCAAAGCACGATTCGGTATCTTCTTCCATAAATTAGTCGAAATTCACTAAATGTCCAGCCAAGCAAAAATTTGCCAAATGACAAAAAACTACAGCAACAAAAATGAATGGCTTGTGTTTTTAGGCGAGTTGTATTAAAAATTTGGAAGGTGGTTATTCGAATTTGATGCGACAGAAAAACAATGTCTCAAAGTTATGTGGGCAAAGATCCTGGAATTTGACAAAAATTCTAAATGTTTGTGGATACCATATGCTTCGCAAGATTTGAACTATCCAGTTTTTGGTGCTGTCGATATGATTTTTGCGAGGGCTAAACAGGGAACAAGTCTCACGAATTTGAACAAACTTCGAAATGAATTTGTGATGGTCGACTGGAAGTGTTGCAGAGGTGATCTGATGGACACCGAACACAAAAACTATGGTAAAGATCCGGCTCACAATTTGATAGGTACCTGTTTCACCAAATACCAATTACAGCAAAATATTAATAGATATATTTTAGAAAAAGTCAGAAATGGCTATGAGTTGAAGATTTCTAAAATGTTCACGCTACAATTTGATCCGACAATGCTGGATTACAGAATCATCAAGGTGCCGAAACTGCCCGATGACAAAATTAAAGATATAATTTGTTATGCTATAAATAATATATAATCATTGAGTTATATAAATGTGTAAGAAAAAATTATAAAAAAAATACAAATTATGCTAGTCAGTTTAGTCTACAAAAGTACAGGCTTCGGCAAAAAAATTGAAAATTACAGACACAAATATTTTAATTTCTAAATGTTGTGAATTTCTGCCATAAAAATGCAAATATGTTTCAATGTAATAACTGTCTTTGCATAACGTTCTGATAAGGAAAAACATGCGTAAATGAACATTGCAAGTTTCTGTCCAATGTCAAATCCTACTTTGCAGAGTTTACTGTTATGAGTTAAATAAAAATGCAGATAACCTCAAATCTTCTCAGCAGAAAAAATTGTATATAACATCATAAAATGATTTTAAAATGCATATGCTAGCATTATTCTTACAGATAACTTGAAAAAAAGGTATGATGGCACTGCAAGTACCCAGACATTCTGTGCATCAAGCAAATCGCTTGTTTTTTTGTATTTGTTACACATAATGCAATAAATGTTACATTTCAAATAACAGTAAAGTAGTTTCAAACAAAAGAATTTTTTTCACTTAATTTGCCCAGATTTGACATTAAAATATTTATATTTGTATATCAACATTTGACAAGAATCTAGTGATTGTCCATTGAAATAATTTTATAAAAACTATCGAAAAGAGTCTGGTGATAAGTCTATTATACACTCTCTCGCCAATACAGTTCCTCTCCCAATAATGTTCTGGTGTTAAAATGTTAAGATTTAATTTTTAGATACAATCGTGTTAATTCGGAAAGACTAAAACGACGACTGCTGTTGCCACTACCATCTCCACAACATCCCACTGGTCCGACTCGACCATGTATTCCTAAACAATGTTTCCTATTTTCGAATAAATTGCAGAATTTCCACGAATAGTACATTTTTCGCAAATCACATCTAAATATGGGTGACCCAAATTTTTCGATGCATTTTTGCACATTTCTATATCTTGAGGAAAATCATTTTTTAGTTTATAAACTTTATCATCGACTATCAGAATCCTAGCATCCAATTTTACATATTCTTTCAATATAGTGTTGTAAAATGATTTCTGATCGAAAAATGAAGCCAAAAATTTGCTTTTATGTTTCGAATGACGTTTGAAAAATTCTGCTTCCAAATTTGGATCCGAATGCATTTCCACCAACTTTTTCCGGGTAAAAAAAAAACGATAGATTCCGTCAGTGCAGGGTACTACTCAACCACAAAATCGTCCAGGAAAACAGGGTCCATCTTGCAAGGAACACAATGACCATTCTCAAAATTTTCAGCAAAGTGATACACAGTCCTATTGTAATTTGCATTGTTTTAACTCACTATCAAATGGATTGGAGCAGGATCTACTTTGCAAAATTATAGTTTTTGTGATGCTTCCTTTTTCACAAGCATGAAATCAATTGTGGCCACCGAAAAGCCGAGAGGAAATGGGATTGGTTATGTCTTCGGTCAATTCGCACCTGGGATCCAGACATCCCAACTTATCTGCTTGTAAATCACGACTACATTCGTGAATAGATGCGCACCCACCCTCTCACCGTACGTATGCGGCTCGTTGCCAATTGTCGAGCCGAAATAGTTCTTCATTGCTAAAAGCATTTCGGCACACTTTGCGCCAATGATCGAAATTTGAGCTTGACGAAGGTGCATCCATTTGTTAGATTTTGTAGCACCATTTCTCGCAGTAATACTTGTAATCTACTGAAAAATGGTCCCCCTGTTTTTTGCACTTATTTGATTTTACCAGAGCAAAATTTTCATCATCGACTTTTGAAATTTTAACATTATCAAATAAAACGACATTTGTTTTGGCCCTGTATTTCACTACCATTTTTTCATTGCCAATAGAAAATTCCAAATGATCTGATCTCGGTGTAAACATTTGCTGGTCATTGTCGAACGAATATTTTTCAAGAGGGTATTTTTTTCATCCACAGGCACCAGTTTCACCATGGTGCCAGACATTTCATACGTTGCATAGTTTTTAGTGACACTATCGAAAATCTTGTATTTTAATTTAGACTTTTTATTATACATTCGACCCACTTTCCGACCGGCGAATTTCGCATTAATTTCCTCTCTCCAAATTCCACTGATCAAAGCAACTGTTACGAAAACGATTATAAATTCGATCGTCGTCACCAGTGCCAACCACATTCTTACCAAAGGTTTTCACCTAGACAGAGAACATCATGGACACGGAGACAAACAAACACGATATGTTAATGGATAGTTTCATGTAAGAAATTTTGAATCCTTTGAAAAAAATCGCATTGTCATCATCGACATGTAGATGATGAAAGGATTCGATCGGTACGACTATCATTCCGTGGAGTTCGCCATCGATGGTATAAATATCGAATGCAAATTTGCAAATTATTAAGTCCTGCAAGATTTTTCCTTCTGGATACTACAGTACCATGCCTAACAGCAAAATAAGTACCTCACAAAATTTTACCACAGCCTGTTTAGGCAGCATAGGTATGGTTCGAAAAATATATCATCCAAGTTTATTACACAGTCGGATTTAGTAGACTTATTACAATACCTGAACGAAAAAGGAATGCACTTCATTGTGAGGGCATATCAGAAGGAAGTGTATCTAAAACAAAAGTTAAACAATGCTATAACTAAGCATTTCCCTTCACTATTTCCCAAATTGTGAAGTTCGTGCCAATTTCATTACATGGTCCCTCAAGTAATGGCAAAATGTGCTTCTGAAAATTGTGCATAAATCAAGCAAGCAATCAAGACTGCCAATTAAAAAATGGTTGCTGAAAGGATGGGGGAGAAGGAAAAGTGATAAAAACAAGTTTTGCTGTACTAGTTGCAGAGGTCAGCCAGCTGACATGAAGAATTGCTGATTTTTACGAATGATTATTAGCAAAAATACTGGACAATCACCCAGACTTAAACAGCATAACTCTGTACTGCATCAATCAGATAGTATCTTCATCAAACAGCATAATGAGCAAGACATCCAGCAAACTTCGTGGCTCTTTTGATGGCATCATTGGAAGTTATGAAAACAATCGACTGGTTGCAATGGACCTGCCGCTGCAACAGGGATATTTCCCAGGGGATTACAAGCCGGTGGAGGTCTCTGCAGTCGGAATAGGTAATGAGTATTCATACTTTAATAATTTTGTGTAGCAAGATTTACCTCAACTTATGCTGCCCAAACAAGCGATAAATCAAAATTTATATTTGGCAGTAAATCATCATGGGTTATATTGGACACCAAAATTAGATTTTGTATGGCGGAATGGTTAATCAAAACTGATGAGTGGGATGTAATTATATCCCGAATGAACGAACAAGGATTTTATATAATTGTAAAAGGCGAGCGAAGGGAAGTGCTTACAACACAACTTAAGGTGTGCATCGTTTGGAAATCTGTATGCTGTGGTAACACAGTATCCTCTACTCATTCCTAACAATATTACACCATGTAAGTTTCACGATGTTAGGGGGATGGGAGCCAAAATTCCGAAATGTGCTAGTGACACCTGTCTACACATTCATAAGGTGATAGACAGGGAGATACAAGGATCTTTTTGGGTATATGTTTGAAATCTTACCCTATTGTCGTGAAAGAATATCGTACCACCGACTGTGGAGGGGAGGACTTCCCATCTACCTGCCTTCGCCGTCTGGATGTGCCACCACTGACTGTGCACATGTGCATGAAAGATGAAGGTGTATTGGCTGCTGACGAACTGAAGACTGGGGATGGCTGTAACCTCTCAGCCACCGGCCCATCTGCCTGCATGTCTACATCATCACATCCATCTACAACTACAATCATCGTCTACAAGTCTACAATCATAACCTGCCTGGGTATCATCAATATCGTGTCTACCATTATCAACATATGTCTACAAGTCTACCCCCATCAACATCAGTCTACAAGTCTACCCTCATCAACATCAGTTTACAAGTCTACCCCCATCAACATCAGTCTAAAAGTCCACCCCTTCCTTATCAATATCCATCTACAAGTCTATCACCACCAAAATCTGTTTACAAGTCTGTATATTGTCTACTCGTCTGTATATAGGACTTCTCACTTTTGTATATATGTATTACTTTTTTAAATTCATTTCTAAATATTTATTTTTTTAAGTTTATTTCTATGTAATAAAAAGTTATTATTGAGTACATAAACTTTACCTTTTTCTTAACAAACTTCCTTCTCTTTTACAAACTAGAAATTTTCAACATAAATTTCCTTAAAGTCAATATTTAGGATATCAATTTGTGCTGGCAAATTTCATACTAAAGTCAATCAGCTTCCAAATTTGGTTTATAAATTAGTGCTGGCAAATTTCACTATAGTCAATCAGCTTTCAAATTTGGTTTGTTCTATTTGTGTCGGCCAATTTTAACAGAAATATATTGCACACATTTTTGTATGAAACAATTTTGAATGTAAATTTGAAACCAAAACACATGCAAGTAGAAAATAGGTTTCTTTTTTGTAACCAACAATTGAAAAAAAAAAAGAATATGTGTGGTTACAAGTTTTTTTTTTCATAATTTTGAATTTACATGATACTGAATATTTCATTGTAGAACAATTATACAAACTTTATCGAATAACAGAATTTGATGACAATGATCAACTGTTGACATCGAAACAACTGATGTATATAATAGAGTACTTGGATGCAAATTCTTTTCTGGTAGATGGTGGTGATGATGGCTCATTGCTGCCCGAGGTACCCAAAACTTAACATTTATCTTTCGTCAGCCAAACATGCGAATGGGTGATTAAATAAACATAAGATAGCATATAATTTTTCGACTATAAATTCATGAACAGTTTTTATTGGCTGGAACCCATTTATAATCTATTGTTGGGAAAAAAGTTTGAGGTCGCATGTTTTTATTCGATTGTCTTATTTTGCTTTTCCGAGTTTTATAATCTATTCAAAACAATGTCTCGACTAAAGATCGACAGTCACTTGTTGGTGGAACTCACTCATTCAACGATTTCTTTCGGGTGGTCGAAAATTCAGTCATGTATTTTTTTTTGGCTCGTACAGGTCTGAAAAATTTTGTGTATCATAAAGTTTCTCCCAGCCACAATTATTAATGTGGAGTGATCAAATACATATACTTGATTGTGCTGGATAAAACAGAGGATGAATTTACATAGTTGCCTAAATTCATGCACGTGTTTGTACAATGCTCGAGAAACTAGTAATCTTTTCGTGATGAGAAACATCAGTTATAAATATCCTCCTCTATCTTTTGTAAACTTATGCGATGACATTTCCCGGTGGGAAACTGTAACCGTACGTCGAAAATGATCATAATTCGATAGTAGGAACATTTACGACTACATCGTGAAAAATATTCCTGGTGAAAAAAAAAAATACATTTCACTAGTTCAAAAAGCTTACAAACATTTTCTGGGTAACCAAATAGTTATACTTATCAGAAACAATTTCGCACTAACCCTCCAGCTTCACAGAAGAATGCTCGTCCACATATCTAAAGAGTGTGATCGAAATAGTACTTTACATTTGCTTGTACTGAACGACCAACAGTGCTGGTTCATTGATTTAAATGGTAGTTTGGTAAAAAAATGCACTGACGAGAAAAAAGAGGGTGTAGAGTATAGTTACTTATTCGAAGATAGAACTTTCATAGTAAATACTGTTAGGTCCCACATTCGAACTTAATAGCTCGTACCAAACGCTTTCTGTTTTCCAGCATCGTGTTTGGTTCATTGTCGCTGTAGCTTCCTGACATGGAATTTTTACAGGAAAAAACAACAAATGTCTGTGCGAGTTGTGGTCGATGACATACGTCAAGTTTGATTTCCTCTTCACTCAACATCTATTCAGCGATATTTGGGAAGCATGTTGTTTCGATCGAAATATTTGTACAAATGTAAAATTATTTCCTCCAAACTTTCCCTGTACTATGTAGGAAGCGAAACCAAGAAACGAATAGTAAATTGCAATAGAAGTATGTTTTAGTAAAGCCGTCAAAAATAAAGAATGTTTCTGTCACTAGGTCTTTAATACACACAATTAATTTCCTTGTACAATAATGTACTCAGCAAAAGCTGTAGTTCAAATTTTTTTTTAACTTAAAAATGATTTTTTGTTGTGATTTTTATTATAACAATATTTCACTTTTTAATTTTCAATAGTAACTATATAAATATTACAAAATAATTCTGCAATCAATTAATATTGTGCTAAATAAATAAAAATCCTTCTCCTCCCCCTGCCCACTTACTAAAGATTAACAATTGAGGAACATTTTGACTGAAAAACATTTATAGTTAAATATCTATCATTTTGTACATTTAGATATACTATTGTGTCTGAGATTAAAAATAATTAATCAATTTTAGATTTTCATTATAACTTTACTAGATAATGGTATTATTATTTTGCACTAAATGTACTATGTGTTCCAAAGTAGTTGAGTCATCGCAAAAACGAATTATATTGTTCCGAGCCACGTACTTTGCATTGGTTTCTCTGAGCCTGTCTTTGACGCAATTGCGGACGTTGATTCCATTCTGAACATAATCGTTTCTGTACAGTTCCCTTGCATATAATATTTATTTTTGAGAAGTTTCAAAGATTTCGCTAGCGATCGGAGCTGACATCTGGTGCAGACAATTTCCTTATTCATTTTATCCAACAAATGCATTGCTAGGGAGTGAAGTAAAAGTTTTGATTTTAGCTTCGCAACTACATCTTGCACAAGGTTTGCTAACTGGTGACAAAGGTTTTCTGTTCTTCTGTTTGATATTATCAGTTCATTGTTTATCTTTTCGGAATTCTCTAATGCAAGCATCAATTTATTGTTCACTTTCAGCAATTCAAAAGCTAATTCTTTAAATTGGTCTTCTTTGTACCGACCTGTCTTTCTCAACGTTGGCAATACTTCTTCATATACCCAATCGGTGAATTTTTAAGCTTCCGGAAGTTTGAATCTCATGATTAATCAGTAGAGGCCTGGTTCTGAAATGAATATGGAATTAGGTTGCCAGTTTGATGGTACTTCAAGGAATCTGCATATCGCCGCTCCCAGTTCAGCCTAGTTTTGTCTCCATTTTTGTTTTACATGTGTAGAAATTGCACTACGAGTTCGTTCATGCCAAAGAAATGAGGCGATGTATATTCATTTGAACCAAAATTGTTCGTGTCCATTACAATCTTCGTGTATAAAAATCCAACAGTCTAATTTTTGGGAAATGGATACTTCAAACGACATTTGCGCGAGTGTCATGTTTACTCTACAGCTATGAAAGTAATTAATGAGCAAGAAGGTTTAGATATAAGGTATATATACTATTTTTGCAGTCACAAAAACAAAAAAAAATGTAGTATTAACTTTTGCAGTTAATCAACCAAATTATAATATTGATGAAATCTGGATAGTCGTAAGTTAAATGTCGACCTTTCCCTGTATTATACATATATTTTTCTGAAAGTATATCTAAAACCAATCAAATATTTCATTTTAAAAGTTAAGTGGAAACTGTATATTGTCGAAATATGAAAGACAAAAAGTTTAACACTACCATATTTTATTATCAATAGCCACAATTAAATGTACTACAGGAACTATGCTAGACAGATGTCATCTTCCTTCGATGTCCAGATGAAAACTGAATGTTCAAGCAAACCTACACGAGACCACTGACAAAATGCTGCTCGATGCTGATTGGTCAGTTTTAGCAACATCAAAAATTTCCTGCATTCTGATTGGCCGAATTTAAAAAAGGGGCGTGGCCAGACAGCCGAGGTAATATAAAGGGCTGAGAGTCGCCTGCGACTCTTCCTAAGGAAGATCCAGAAGGAAAGGAAAGAGTTCTGTTCCAGCTGTCGTAGCGTGCACATCGTGCTCGCTGCCCACCTGTCTGCCAGACCTTCTGCTACTACTGTCCCCTGTCTGTGTGCCTGATACGTAACCGTGCCAACGAAAGTACACAGTGCAGGGAGGTAACTATTGCTTCAGGCCGGGTAGGCAACTAGCTGGCTAAAAGATTTTAATTTAGGCGAGCTTGCAAGTGCTCGGCAATGAGGGACTATTGAAAGGTTTCTGTCTGCTGCTGTTTTCACAGCAGCAGCCAACTCTTCACTTCACTAGTCATCCTAATTATTTAGTGTTAGTGTAGTTAATAATTATACGTCACATTGAGTAGTTTTTTCACTCCCAACTCCCCCTCGGGGGCCCCCTGTAGCAACATGGAGAGCTCAACAGAGCCTCACCGTGATGCTAAAAAACGCCGAAAGGAGTCAGATACTCCGCCGCCAAACAACCCAGTAGGTTTGGAGGCCGAAACCTCTCAGTCTCACCATGAGACAGCCACCAACAAGCCCAAGAGACCCGATCTCCGCCCACTGACTGTGTACCACACACAGGCAGTAAACTATGCCATGGTAAACGAGCTGTTTAAAGACCAGCTACAAGAGCGCACAGTCAATCGTATTGTCCTGCAAGGCGTGCATTACCTGCCGCGCAGTGTCCATGACTACAAGACAGCCATCTCTATCCTGGAGGAACTCGGTGTAGGCTTTAGCACCCTGACCCCACGAAGCGAAATGCCACTCAAGGTGACAATCAAGCGCCTTGAATGCTCCCTACCCGTCTCATTCATCAGAGATGAGTTACGAGAACTTGGGCTCGAGCCCCTGGCAATAGAGCCCAAATTGTCCCAAAGAGACAGGCAGCCACTGCACATGTTTGTAGTGGAACTGCCCAACAACGAAACGTCCCGCAAGATCTACGATCTAAAATACCTGTGTGGCCTCGTCGTCAAAGTCGAGGACTACAAATGCCCTGAAGGGCCCCCCCCCGGCCCAGTGTAGTCGCTGCCAGCGCTTCGGCCACAGCAGCAAGGTCTGCCGAGCTCCCCTGCACTGCCGTCTGTGTAGCAAAGATCACTTGACCATCCACTGCACCCTCGAAAACAAGGACGACAGGGGACAGCGATGCTGCGCAAGCTGCAAAGGACAGCATGCAGCTAACTGTCGAGAGTGTTCTTCCTACAAGGAAGAAAAATGGCTTTTGCCGCCTGAGGAGCGGAAAAAACGCCAGCAAATTAGCAAGGCATCCATTCAGGCCCAAAGTCAGCCTAACAACTATCGTGCCCCCTGAGCCCCCTGGGCACAGCCAGGCCCTGATGGCTGGACCATGGTGCAAGAACACCAAAAAAGACACACACCTGCGCAAAACTTTGTGCCAGGATACGTCCAGCAGGCCCCGATCTATACCCAAAATCGGTATAACGCTCTCAACATGCAGGGGTTCTCTGAAATAGATTTCCCCGCCCTTGCAAACCCGCACAGGCCCCGTGGACAGCGACCCAGGCAGCAGGGACTAAAGGGGTAAATGTCCCAAAACACCCAAAAAAAGGGTGCAATAAATACAGCTGGCTCTCGCCTCATGAGTGCTCAGCAGCAGACTGCTAAGGCCACGCCCCCACCCAAGACCCAGGTGGCCCAGGATAGGCCGGAGCGTCCGGCCAATCAGGGACAAGCAGCAGCCTAAAGCGAGCCTATAAAGGCTCCTGAAATGGCCCAAAAAAATTCAAACAAAAAAAATTCAAATGTCCAGTATGGACACAACCCCCGCAGAGAACACATCTGTGCTGCCCCCTTCCTTCTCATTCGATGCACTGAAGGAGAAAATAAATCAGAGCCCTGGTGCAAAAAAGGACCCGTTCATCGGCGAATTCTGCCACAGCTGTGCTAAATATTAGCCATCTGGTTCGATCCCACTAGCCCCTTAGAGGATAAGTGCAAAGCCACAGTTGGTTTTGCCTTATCTGTGAGGAGCAGAGGCAAACCTAATGCCTTCAGGACAATAGACCTGAAAACAGGCCCCCTTCCATTGCCAAAATCTTGTTCTGGAATGCAGCAGGCATCCGGAACAAGAAGCAGGAGCTGATAGATTACTTGACTCGCCACCAGGTACAAATTGCAGCAATTAACGAGACACATTTACGTCCACAACACCGTTTCTCTGTCCCAGGTTACTCTTGCTTTAGGAGGGAATGAGAAAATAATGCAGGAGGCGGTGTTTTAATATTAATTAAAAACACAATAAACTGCCATGCAGCAAAACAGCCTCAATTAAACACACTTGAAGCCGTGGGAATTAATTTAAAACTCGGCGGCCAGCAACTATCTCTTTACTCAATTTACTGTCCACCTGGCCGCACACTTACGCGCGCAGATTTAAATGAATTAACAAACATATCTCCCATTCTATTGGCTGTTGGCGACCTGAATACAAAACAGCCCACCTGGGGCTGCAGGGCGCGGACAGCCAATGGAAATACATTATTCAACCACCAAACTAGACATAATTATTTAATTCATGCGCCCGACGAACCTACATTTGAACCAACATAGGCAAACAATCAGCCCGATATCTTAGATTTCGCAATATGTAAAGGCCTTAACATGACCTTTACATTAGAAGTAATACACGAATTGGCCTCGGACCATTACCCTGTCCACTTAAAGTTTGATCAACTGGAAACAGACGAAAGGCCAATTAGAAAAATTAAAGATTATAAACACGCAAATTGGGAAGCATTTAAAGAGTACCTGGACGAGGAAATTAATCTGTCAGATCCTGTTAGCACCCCCGGCGAATTAGACTCTGCGATTGATCACATCACAGAGCTAATTCAAGTAGGAATTAGCCAATTTGTCCCCGAGAAAGTCCCGAAAACCCACAGTGATTCACTGCCTGCAAATATAAGGCAGATAATCACACAAAAAAAACCGCCTGCGCAGGCGCTACTCGCGAGGTAGAACAGGCCAACTCAGAACACAAATAAACGCACTTAGAGCGCAAATTAACCGAGAAATTACACACTAGAAAACAGACCAGTGGAATAATAAATTATCCCGCCTCACCACTAAAGACAATAGTCTATGGCACTTAACTAAAGCGCTTACAAATAAGCGCAATCCAATCCCGCCTCTTCAAGGCACAGTAGGTACTGCCTACACGCCCCAGCAAAAAGCTGAGGCTGTAGCTAATCATTTAGAAACGGTTTTTATACCGAACATTCAACCCTGCGACCCAGCACATGTGGCTCGCATTTATAGGGACCTCCGAGTGCGACTTCACCAGCCTTCAGCTGACGAACCTGAATTTACGCATGCCGACGAGGTAAAATGTATAATTAAACGTATGAAGCCCCGCAAAGCACCTGGGTTCGATACCCTACAAGCCATAGTGCTAAAACAACTGCCAGAGTCTACACTAGAGGCTCTGGCTAGGTGCATAAATGCAAGTATGACACTTGCGCACTTCCCCACGCCCTGGAAACGTGCCAACGTAATTGTTTTTCCAAAGCCTGGCAAAGATCAGACTTTGCCACAAAATTACCGCCCCATAAGCCTATTAAGTACGCTCTCAAAGTGCATGAATGTGTTCTGCTGCGCCGCCTCGATAATAACATTCAAAACGCGAATATTTTTCCTAACGAGCAATTTGGCTTTAGAAAAAAGCATTCCACTGTTCATCAGTTAGTCAGACTAACTGAACACATAACTACAACTTTTACCTGGCGACAATATTCAGTAGCAGTCTTTCTTGATGTAGAGAAAGCATTTGACAGGGTGTTTCATGCTGCACTACTCTATAAAATGTATGAAAAACATTTCCCCGACTGTTATATTAAACTCATTGCCTCCTATTTAAATAGGCGCTCTTTTGCTTTAACTATTGACGGAGCGACCTCAGATTTTAAAGAAATTAGGGCAGGAGTACCCCAAGGCAGCATACTAGGCCCAGTTTTATATAACTTATATACTAGCGATATTCCGCGGCCCCCTAATAGGAACATGAACCTAGGTGTATATGCCGACGACATTGTTAAACACACGCGATCCAGAAGTGCCGAGATCGCAACTCGGCGAGCCCAGGAAGTGCTCAATGAGCTATAAATTATTTCCGCCTGTGGCGAATTAAAATTAATTTGGCAAATGCGAAGCTGTGGTCTACACACGCCGACACATTCCTGTCCATCTTCCGCACCTCACTCTATTTAACGAGGAAATACCTTATAAAAACGAAGTCAAATATTTAGGCGTAATACTGGATAAAAGGCTGACATTGCGAAGTCATGTAGAGAGCAGGAGAAACCTTGCCTATGCTCGCATGTCGGCACTTTATCCAATGACAAATCGCAACTCAGGCCTTAAGCTTAAAAACGGACTTTTAATTTATAATACAATGATCCG
>PNEQ01007152.1:0-67357 GCA_003012365.1 Medauroidea extradentata | reverse complement strand
TGGTCACTTCAATTCTTATACAATTCCAGACCTTTTTAAGTAATTACTGTATCAAAGTGTGAGTAGGAGAGAGCGCTGGGGAAGAGTTACGGCCAAGGGTCAGTGGTGTAAGGCTAATGTAACCTGAGCACGTGGTCGATTAAAAGTGGGAAACGTAAGACCTCTCGTATTTATTTCGAGTCGTAGTTAGCTTCCTATTACAGAGTGCACGGCGTGCTCCTGGCCTACAGGGAGCGGAAGATCAACGGTCGCAGCGACACCAACCTGAGGGGAGCTTCACGGGCCCTAGACGCCCTGAGACCTCGTGCCTCCCCGACTCGGCCGGGGCAATAGCTGAGTGGCGCCCACTTCCTTAACATCTACGTAAATTACCGCCCCTCAGGGAACACACGGTGTCAAACAATACCCACAAATACTCAACAACATCACACTGTGTTGCTTGTACTGCTGTTTTACATGCACAGTGTACACTGTGAAGTCTACATCTGCCAGTGTCAAGAAGTATTAGGGAAGATGGCTCATATAAAACAGCATATTTAAACTCACAAAGAGATTGGCCTATCCATTGATATCTGTAAAATCTTCTGCATATATATTCTTTAAAAAACTTCTGTGAAAGATTATAACAGATCATTTGCAGTGGAATGCCCCAAAAATGCAGACGAAAAATATCTTAAGTAAACTTGATTGGTTTCTGTGTTTCAAAAGCAAACTGATATATCCATTTGTCCTGTCTGAGCCACCTTATTAATGTCTCATTGAATCCTACAACTGGATGATTACACTCAAAACACTGTTTTAGCAGTTCACTGTAGAAGTATGATGAAGCTTGGTATAATAATTTTGTAGTTACATTTTCTCCACTCATAACAATGTGTGGGATTTATCCGATTGAGCCGTACAGTGTGCGCATCGGATTAAGAAAGACAACGCTTTTTATTTTGTGAAGTTCTAATAACGTTATTAATATATATTATATATATAGTTCTTACTTTCGTTAGGCCTAGTATTTTTCTTTAGTATATACTTTTCTTTAAATGTATTTGGATCAGTTGCCATTATTACATAGAAGAGCAGTAGGCCTACTGCAAGTCAAAATATTATTTTTACCGGCCATGTTGACTTCAAACATTTGTTTCTATGAGCCAATGTAATCGTACTGTGCATTATAATATCTTCACTTAGAGAATAGCAGCAGCTCATCAATTTTACACAACAAATATATATTTAACTTATTTAACTTACATATAAATAACAGTACTGATAAAATAGTCGTGTGATATAGGAATTTCCATGTGGTACATTAAATTATCGTACTTTTAAACATTTTAATTATCTTATGCTTATATTTAATGACTTTTTAAGAATTAAAAAAATAGTAAGTCGAAAAATTGAAAACAAATTAATGCTTTTATTTAGATTAACCATGCACTCTAACCACTTTGCTACAAATACTTGTAGGCTATACTAAGGTTAATTCTACTACCGGTTAGGAAGCTGATGGGTTTTCTTATGGATGAGTTTGGCAAGGGACAAGCCCTGTTACCAACTGAACTCTTATCGCTAAGGGGGCTAGAAAATGAGAGGCAATATTAAACTCACATTTATCTAGGACACTTAAAATGAAAAATCTTTAAGCATAATTATTCTGATAGTGGAAGATTACTTATTTTTCCTTTTAAATTTTTTTTGCAAAGTTATCTACTCACCTTTTTAAACTATTCAAACATTTTAAATTATTCTAACCATTCTCTGATTGGTCAGTGTAGCCCCTTACCGATTCCAGCGAACCTAGCGGACTTATTCGTCCACTGCCAAACTAATAACATTGAGATATTTTCCTAGCCAGGAGTGGAATTCACCTTAGCTATACTTAACTTGTAAATAAATAAAATTATCATAAGCATATTTGCTTCAAATGTGACATTGGTTTCAGATGTAATCCACTTTGCAAAATATAATTCATATATGATACATTCATGTTTGTTTCAAACGTTACAGTTTTCTCTGAAGGTGATAGTCGCAGAAAGAAAAACGAAGTATAAATAATCTATCATATGTATCTTTAATTCAAATATTACAATTTCCCCTGTGTTCGTAATGATGAGCGCAAGATATAACACATGAGAAATAATTGTACAACTATTGTAAAAAAGTATTAATCGTAATGCCCTAATTTACGGAATAGAACAGCTATTCCACTTTCCACCATCACAGAGCTATAGCTATTCTTTTCCCCCACAATTGCAACGATGACCTGTCTTACACTGTTACATGCAAATGTGTTCGGAATAATAGGTTATGCCCAATAAACAATATACATGTGTAACCACAGACCATTTATTTTTCAATGATGAACTCATTTAACTTTTTTTTACCCGAAACACATGTAAAGTATAGCCTAGTAATAGTAGTAGCATTTATTCTGTTACGTTGCTGTACTGCAGAGGTAATCGAAGCACCGAACTTGCTCGAACGACCGCCACCATAACGACATAGAAAACGCCTTTCTTTCACATGACACTTTCTGCCAGACGATCGAAAAAAAAATTTGATATCACCATATATCAATGACTTCGTATTTTAATTTATTTACTATGGAAGTGAATGCAAAAATGTAGAATTGCAGACATGCACCACTATAGGGCAATTTCGTTCCTGAAATCCACAAATGAAATAATGGAGAACAATAAACTAAGGCAACGAAAGCAACTGTGGTGTCCTCAGTTTCTCATATTGCTTTTCATGTGCTCATTCAATTCGGATATACAGTGAACCCTCGATAACTCGGACTAAAAGGGGGTAGAAGCTGTCCGAGTTACGATTTGTCCGTGTTATCGAGGGATGTCCGGAGAGGTGGGGTATCAGTCATTAATCACAAGAAATGCGAAGAAAATAGTACGCTATTATTTATACAAGCAAAAGAGGCTGCAATAAATACTGTTTTGTACCTAACTATCGTAACAAGTTACGGGAGGGCCACCATGCAGTGGGAAAATTAATGTAATGTGGAGGACTATAAAAGAATGTCAAACAATGTGGGCAGTCAGATCTTTATTTATTTTTTATGCTGCTACTTCTGGCTGATTCTTTTTATCTCTGTGCTAGAGGCTGGCACCAGTCTCCCTTCTATCTCATAAAAGTTTTCGTCTGGGTCGCGACAGCCAATGTGCACGTGTGAGAGTGATAAGAAATGATCGTTGGAGATAAGCTAGGGAGGTTGCGAGCAGAAGTAGTCAAGGTCAACCGGTACAGTCTCGTGCAATACAAACGCCGCACGTGACCACACACTTCTCACACAAGATGTTTACATTGAAAAATACCTTACGTCCGTATGTCACAGCGTAGGGGCAGCAGCCAACTGCTAGCCTGATAGTTACTTTACCCTCCTTCGAAGTTACAAAGGTATAAAAATAATTTTCCTCGTATACATGAATAAAAACGGTACTGTAATTAACAATCCTTCTGGGTCACTGTACATTATGTGAACATATTTTAACACTACTAATTTTAAAATTTAATTTTATGTATGTAGATTGCATCATAGAACACATAATTTACAGCTGTATTCTTACACAAATTGTCATATTATAAAGCAATAAAATTTTAATAATGTTCTACAGAGTTACCGTATTTACTCGCGTAATCGCCGCATATTTTTGACCAAATTTTAGGCCCAAAAAATGAGGTGCGGCCATTATAAGGGGTTTTCAAAAAATTACCTTCTAAATTTTTTTTTGGTGTAGAATATAACAAATGTAAATTTTTTTTTCTATATTTACTCGTTCATGACGTGAACATTTCTTTTAAAATAAAGAAAAAGATTTTGTCGCTGTATAGTAAAATGGAAAAATTAAGACTACAAAATCTTGTTAATCCATTCACGTGCGTCACTCAATGAAAATCGTTTAAAATTATACCGCATAAGACGTTTACATTTTACGGTCCATTACATGTACGCTATTATTTCCCGTGAAACGTTACAACTCTCCAGATGCCGTTACGTTATCAACAGAGCATCATCAACAAGCGAGCGTGACTCATCGTGTCCGGCTTGGGCATGGATGTTGTTTATTTCTTTCACCACCCACATCAGCTCTTGAAAATTTTGTTGTTAAAGGGGCGTAAAACCTTCTCACCAATTTTTCTACATCGCAATGCAAAGCAATGATTTTTAATTTTTCTTTTTAATGTTCGGGACAGTTTGTTGTGCAACCGTGAATGCATTGTACATACCAGAACAAAATAATTTTCCGTTTATGTGTCATTATAACCCGTAGTTACCGTCATTCACAAGCACCACATTGAAATGTTTATTTACGACACACGTGCATGCCTGGCTCGCTGGGCGAAGAGGGAGGAAAGATAAAAAAGTGAGAGGTTTGCCTGCTGCATTGCATCTTTACTCACGCGTCGCGCGCCTCGCTAGCTACATTTTACCACACGGAACTTGCCAGATATTTACTGTGGGGTTATTAAAGGCTAAGTAGCGATCGACGACTTCGTTGTAAAGTTTAATACTGTTCTAAAATATAATGTGATGAATTTAAATCCAGCAGAAACGATTATTTTATGTCTTTTAAGCAAAAAATAATTAATTAAAAATTATTAAATTTTTTTAAAAATCCTGTCCGAGTTATCCGAAGTCCGGGACATCGAGGTCCGAGTTATCGAGGGTTCACTGTATAGTTTTGTTATTGCCTTTTTTCATTTTTTTAATTGACATAGTTCTGTAATGATTTTTTGTTAATACAAGTCTATGTGGCAGACTAGCCTTGGTTTTTTATTTATTTTATTGTCTCCCTCTATCTCACGGATTTCTGGGACGAAATTTCACTGCAATGGCGTATGTCCGCAATCATATACAATTTTGTCTTGATGACTAACAAAAAACTCAAAATAATAACCCAGGTATTGTGATGAGTTTGTTCCCGCGACATGTACAAATACGTGCTTAAAAGCTCCTACAAGTGCATAGGCACTTTGAAACTGAAGTACAAAAGGCTGTCATAATGCCCCAGAGGGGCTTTCCGAGACATGACATTGGCTTATCCTCCGAGCAAATCTTAATTTTTTTGTTCTTTAATTATTGCTAAACGTGAGACCAACAATGTACCGTTTACCTCACAATGAATTGCCGGGCATTAATGATTGATTCTAGAACTTATAATTTACAGAAACAAATTTGGAATGAAAAATTTCACATGATGAGATACACCTATATGACAAACTTATTGAGTTCCATATCGGAGCTGATGTTCATTTCTAAATACGTATTACTCTTCCATTCACTCAACATCAGAATAAGTTAATATTTACAAATGTATTAAGTAATTCCGTCTATTCAAAAACAAAAAAACAAAAAAATTAAGATTCGTTCGGAGGATGAGCCAATGTCATGTCTCGGAAAGCCCCTCTGGGGCATAATGACAGCCTTTTGTACTTCAGTTTCAAAATCCCTATGCACTTGTAGGAGCTTTTAAGCACGTATTTATACATGTCGCGCAAACAAACTCATCTCAATACCTGGGTTATTATTTTGAGTTTGTTGTTAGTCATCAAGACAAAATTGTATATAATTGCGGACATACGCCACTGCAGTGAAATTTCGTCCCAGAAATCCGCGAGATAGAGGGAGACAATAAAATAAATAAAAAACCAAGGCTAGTCTGCCACATAGACCTGTATGAACAAAAAATCATTACAGAACTATGTCAATTAAAAAAATGAAAAAAAGCAATAACAAAACTATATATCCGATTTGAATGAGCACATGAAAAGCAATATGAGAAACTGAGGACACCACAGTTGCTTTCGTTGCTTTAGTTTATTGTTCTCCATTATTTCACTTGTAGATTTCAGGAACGAAATTGCCCTAAAGTGGTGCATGTCTGCAATTCTACATTTTTGCATTCACTTCCATAGTAAATAAATTAAAATACGAAGTCATTGGTATATGGTGATATCAAATTTTTTTTTCGATCGTCTGGCAGAAAGTGTCATGTGAAAGAAAGGCGTTTTCTATGTCGTTATGGTGGCAGTCGTTCGAGCAAGTTCGGTGCTTCGATTACCTCTGCAGTACAGCAACGTAACAGAATAAATGCTACTACTATTACTAGGCTATACTTTACATGTGTTTCGGGTAAAAAAAAGTTAAATGAGTCCATCATTGAAAAATAAATGGTCTGTGGTTACACATGTATACTGTTTATTGGGCATAACCTATTATTCCGAACACATTTGCATGTAACAGTGTAAGACAGGTCATCGTTGCAATTGTGGGGGAAAAGAATAGCTATAGCTCTGTGATGGTGGAAAGTGGAATAGCTGTTCTATTCCGTAAATTAGGGCATTACGATTAATACTTTTTTACAATAGTTGTACAATTATTTCTCATGTGTTATATCTTGCGCTCATCATTATGAACACAGGGGAAATTGTAATATTTGAATTAAAGATACATATGATAGATTATTTATACTTCGTTTTTCTTTCTGTGACTATCACCTTCAGAGAAAACTGTAACGTTTGAAACAAACATGAATGTATCATGTATGAATTATATTTTGCAAAGTGGATTACATCTGAAACCAATGTCACATTTGAAGCAAATATGCTTATGATAATTTTATTTATTTACAAGTTAAGTATAGCTAAGGTGAATTCCACTCCTGGCTAGGAAAATATCTCAATGTTATTAGTTTGGCAGTGGACGAATAAGTCCGCTAGGTTCGCTGGAATCGGTAAGGGGCTACACTGACCAATCAGAGAATGGTTAGAATAATTTAAAATGTTTGAATAGTTTAAAAAGGTGAGTAGATAACTTTGCAAAAAAAATTTAAAAGGAAAAATAAGTAATCTTCCACTATCAGAATAATTATGCTTAAAGATTTTTCATTTTAAGTGTCCAAGATAAATGTGAGTTTAATATTGCCTCTCATTTTCTAGCCCCCTTAGCGATAAGAGTTCAGTTGGTAACAGGGCTTGTCCCTTGCCAAACTCGTCCATAAGAAAACCCATCAGCTTCCTAACCTGTAGTAGAATTAACCTTAGTATAGCCTACAAGTATTTGTAGCAAAGTGGTTAGAGTGCATGGTTAATCTAAATAAAAGCATTAATTTGTTTTCAATTTTTCGACTTACTATTTTTTTAATTCTTGAAAAGTCATTAAATATAAGCATAAGATAATTAAAATGTTTAAAAGTACGATAATTTAATGTACCACATGGAAATTCCTATATCACACGACTATTTTATCAGTACTGTTATTTATATGTAAGTTAAATAAGTTAAATATATATTTGTTGTGTAAAATTGATGAGCTGCTGCTATTCTCTAAGTGAAGATATTATAATGCACAGTACGATTACATTGGCTCATAGAAACAAATGTTTGAAGTCAACATGGCCGGTAAAAATAATATTTTGACTTGCAGTAGGCCTACTGCTCTTCTATGTAATAATGGCAACTGATCCAAATACATTTAAAGAAAAGTATATACTAAAGAAAAATACTAGGCCTAACGAAAGTAAGAACTATATATATATATATATTAATAACGTTATTAGAACTTCACAAAATAAAAAGCGTTGTCGTTCTTAATCCGATGCGCACACTGTACGGCTCAATCGGAAAAAAAACCCACACATTGTTATAAGTGGAGAAAATGTAACTACAAAATTATTATACCAAGCTTCATCCTCTTGAAATGAAGCTCGAGACAGTGAAACATCATGCCTGCATACAAGATTTTGTCTACCGTTTTCATTGATACAAATCTTCTAGAATGATTAAAAATTTTCTTAGTATTGGACATATCTGATAATTGCGATAAGTTTCAAATAACGCTTTTGGATTCAATTTTGCTTAGCAGTCTTATAGTGGTTTAGTGAGAACAGTTCTTTCTTATATACCTCTTAAATGTTGTGTAATGAAGTGCTTGGAATAGTAAGAATATTTTACGTCGCCAAACTTAGCAAATTTATGTGTTTAAATGTACAGAAAGAAAGGAAACAATTTCATTTTTTTATTGCAGCGAGTGTTCAATTTACGCAGATGTATTTTATGGAATTTTCGTATATTTCTCGCCGCTGAAATGCTGTAGAGTTTGTCATTGTTAAAATTTTGTAATTTATCAAGCTGGAACATTTTTGTGGCACTTCTTAACTTGTAAATATGGAGTACGTTATGGATAAAGTAGGTAATTGTGTTACCGACATGGATTAGTAGTTATTAGCGTATGGTTAGTTCTAAGGCTCTTTATTCAATAAATCATTTTTTATACAAAGGCAATATTTTGCTATACCAATATAACAATATGTGTGTATGCTAATCGTAGCCAGAAATTATATGTCAGAGTACCGAAGCTATGTGGAAATAAACAACCAGCTGCAGATTGTACATTAAGTATTGAGTGTTTATTAGTTACCAAAAGTGTGTGTGCTCATTGTAGTAATGTTCTACTCTAGTAACATCATGTTATCCCTCACTAGCGCTAAAGACCTCAATGTTAAGCGCTGACAAAAAAATAAAAAATAATCTCACATTCCACTCTAGTATTGTGCTTTGATAATTCACCCTTACTTCACTGTTACAAAAAATATCTGTACTAAAAAATGCAGTCGATTGCAATGTCAGATCAAACATAACTGTTTAGATGAATTTCGACTGATCAAATTTTCAGATGTAAAATCAGAATTATGAAATTGAATTGAATGTGCCTCATAGTATGTTCAGAATTAAAGTAAGGGAATGTATTTCAAATTGTTTAAGTTATTCTGTGACATTTGCTGTACACAAATGCCATAAAAATAATTTACTTGCACAATAAACACGCTTATACACATTATTCCAATATCGTAAAATTAAACACACAGTTTGTTGTAATTTTTCTGATTTGACATGAATATTTAATGTTTATTCCAAAATGCAAAGCTCAAAGTACGTCACACTTTATCATTGAAAAGAAAAGTTCTCATCCACATTAGACCTACACTGAATATAATACAACTTGTTACGATTTACGAATAAAATTATTTATTTGAGGTTGTTCGTGTTAAGTACAAGAATTGTTCCTGTTATAAATAATATTGAAATGCGCACAATTTGGTTTTAGGAACTGTTTATTAGTTTATAATACATTTATACAATTATATTTACATTTAAGAAGGTTATCTGCAGAGGGAGGCTTGAATAGATATTTAAGTAAAAGAGTTTTCTTTAAAAGATTATTTATGAGCCGCTTAATTAGTTACAACAGTCCCACATTTAATATTGTTAAGGTTAATGTGCTAGAACGGCACTTCATAGGTGGATGTCGTGGTGCATCTCGAAGGTGATGTGTCCCAGGTTGCGTTGGCTTGCAAACGGAAAAGGACACACACCTATATTGTGCCAGGCCCGTAGCTAGAAAATTATTTCAGATCGGGCGAACCATTGCCCAGGAGGGGCTAGTTTGCCTGTGTATCAGCAATTTCTGCAGACGTGTATAGGTCTATCTTACTATGATATATCGCGCAAAAATCAACCCAGGTATTGGTCCCCACCTGGCTACGGGCCTGTATTTTGTCCTGCGTGGCAATTCGTGTCACTGTCTGAGTGGTGAGGTTATCCTTGACGCTTGTAGCTACTATGTGTTGAATATTATTATTACCTGGCCAAGTGGCCTAGTTACAGTTCCATTTTGGATGTTAGAACCAGCAATGCTACGCACTGCATGGTTCGTAACAAAGTGTCTAAGGGTGTTTAACATCTCTACGAAAACGAGGAAGCGAATCTGGATAACTTAGCACAGTGAAAGAATGAATGATTGTAGTTATAAATATACCACAGGAATTTCAACCACGGCTTTAATTTAACATAGTCTTTATAAAACACATTTTGTAATAACATTTCTTAAATTTAAGAGCTTGATGCAACAAGCTTACAAATGAGATTTTGCTTAAAATTTATGGTGTATGTTTGAATAACGTTTTAAATATCAGGAAAGTTATTAAGATCTTCTAATTTGAAGATGCACAACATTGTGTACTTCTGAATCAGAACAATGTACATTAACATACTCTTAAGACATCAAATGAATCCTGAAATCTATGAAACACATGCTATGAAACAAAACTAAGTTATGCGTACATCAATCATCATTTTACTAAAACAACATTCTTTGGAGCACTAAACCCTTGCGAAATATAAGTGGTTGGTTTCTTGCTCATTGCAAAATAAAAGCATTACACTGGTTCCGTTTTCAGAATCCAAATGTCTCACATTTAATTTTATTGTAAAACCACTCGTGTAGCTTCAGTTAAAAATTATAATTCCTTAAATGTTAAAATTCACACCCACATAACTACGAAATTATGTAGTATTTGTACTTTTGTAACGTTTAGACTTACAGACACCAAGGATCATTTATTTATTACATCGTACATAATTATACAATTTTGGTTTCCTTAATAGGGATCAAATTCAGGGGTTATTCCTTATGAAAAATTAGGTAAGTTTTTATAATGCGGCTTATAGGATTTGTAGTTATTAAAATTGACTCTGAACATTTATTTTGAACATTTCATTATGCATTATTATATAAACTATTTAAATACTAAAAATTAAACAAAGTTTTTACAGCATACTGCTGTAATGTTCAGTATAACTTCAATCTACAAGGAATCTATTTCAAAGACTTGCACTCTCAAAATAATACGGATGGCAGAAAACAGCAGTTTTGTCTACATAATAGATACTGTAAAATTGTCGCGTGTCTCATTATGCTATTTTTTATTCATTCGTGAACTCTGTATGCTATGCATTTGCAGCAATATTTCTTTTTGTTTATGAGAACCTTTTATTAAAAAAAAATATATCATACACTACAATGCTCACCAAACTCATGGCAAAACTAGTTCTTAAGCAATGAAAGGGAGCTCCTCTGTTATGTTAATGATTTAAGGTTGGTTTCTTTACATGTTAAAGATCCTGTAAACATAAACGTGTTTAATGATATCATTTAAATAGTTTTCAATATATTTTTTATTTTGAGTAAACAAAACACTCAAGACAATTTTCACGATTGTAAAATTGATTATCTCCTTTACGTATTACAGAAGGTCATAAATCACATTATAAAAGAATATACATCATTTTCATGCATAGGGTATATTCCACAAAGAGTGTATCCGTCTTTTGTAACCATCCTAACGACATATATCTCATATAATATGAATAAAAGTATGCGACCTTAAGTTTGAAAGGAGATAGTATCAAACAAGTTGATAATAATTTCATAATCAAGTAGTTACTAGTCTTACACACATGTGACATCACATTATTACAAAAATTATCGGTACACTATAGCGACTTCACTACAGTCAAGAGCTTATGCACGATATAGGATGGAATCAAAAAAGTAATTAGATATGTTCATAATAATCGCCTGCCACTTGCTACTGCTACCCGAGAGCATACTTCATTGATATCGGTTGCTGAATTTTAAACAACGCAATAGTGTCTAATGTCAACATTTTGTTGCATATTGCTTTGACATGAAGGCAAGGGTAAACTGTGGACGCTTCCAACATCTTCGTAAGTTTTCCTGTTAAAAATAGTATTATATTCTTTGCGTCATCTTTGAAATATCAATGAAATACGTGAAGAATTTGTGCAATGGGACTATCACATGTTGTTAGCTAGACGAGAAAGTGTTAGTCACTCTCCTGCTGAACTTATGAGAATGTCCTGCGCACGAAATAGTACTTTAGTAGGTTTCTAGATTTGTAAGTTATATGATATATTTAGGATGTCAGGGCCAATCACTAGGGTCCTGAAAAATTCGTGTTTTCTTCCCGACACAAGCTATAATTCCAGCAACTACACGTTCGTGTCACTTTCGCAATTGGCCCTTGACTTATTTGACACCTTCTGAATATCGCTGAGCCAAAAAAAAAATAATATAAATAATGACTTCCCCATTTTAACATGGAAGCGAGCAGCTAATGAGCGGCTGCCGTCTGCTTGAGAAAACATACATTCTTGGAGGCTAGCCTACTGGTCAGTGAACCCGCGAATTTTTCCGGGCTCTGCCAAACACTTGTTTAGCATTCGTAACAACACATCGGTGTAGCAATAACTAAATTGAAATCTGCATTTACTAAGCAAGCGCCAATGAGAAAATCATAAATGAAAAAGAAATAATTTTTAAGGTAATATCTGTAAAGCGTGATTCATAGTTTACAACATTGTAATTAACATCAGTTCCTGCGAACAGTAGAAATGACTACTTATTCCTTACCACTTTAATATATGTAAATGTGTTTTGAATATTAACATGGAGTGTAGTTCGTGATCTGGTAGATATTCATTCTTTGGCTTGATAAAAATAGTCACCAGTTGTAGTACATAAAAATCTGGTCATGTGACCACTTTGTCTACTATACAACACAGATAGAGAAAATGTATTTCTTATTTCACGCAAAAATTTTAAAAGAAGTTCTGTACAATTATCGGTAGAGTCGTTAGAAGAAATGCACTGTCGTAGAGTGGCTCACACCTTAAGGCATACCAACCCCCACGTCCTAACCCCTGCTAGAAGCTTCAAAACCAAATCGTGTCTACACACAGGCCAGTGTGCAAAGTGGTCTGACTAGTTTCCCGCACTCCTACCTTCAAGGACCGAGCCCTCCCACCCCTCACTTTCGCCATGCGAAAGCTGAAGATAGACAGCACGCTGCTGTAGGGACTACATAGTACCAAATTTTATCACCACTGCTGTTCCAATAAGGTGAGCGCTGTCATCGCTTGGAGGTGAGACAAGCGTAGATCCGACCTTCAACAACGCCAAGAGGCGAGTGTGAGATATTCTGAAGCGCAGTGGCTAATATAGCAAGTTCACGCATTCTGTGATGCGTTCCACGTGTTCGTGGAAGATATGCAAGCCAATTTTGACCAATCAAATTGAAATTACTGACATGTCGATCTGAAAACGCCTTGGAACAGCCTTAAGTTCGCTGACTAAAGAAGTGGCTAATTTTTGTTAAAATCAAGCTAAGTTTTTGGTTAACTGCAAGCCAACATGGGAACCACATAAGGTGTCTTTTTTTTTTTTTTAGCCCGCAACCCTTTTGAAGCGACCTGAAATCTCATAGATCATCATTTAAGTTCGACTCTGCTTTAATATCATAACAATTGCTTAACAAATTTCAAAATAAAACTCTTTTAATTTGATTTGGAACTGAGCAACTAATTTCTGAACATTTTTCTTTAACTTAACCTAATAACAAATAATGCCAAGCCTAACCAGAGGTCTGAGATCTCCTATCTCAACTCTACTGACAGAGCTAAATATTTATTTCTTTGGGCAAGCATAACTCTATAAACTGTCAAGTAAATTCAGACACAGAAGCTTTATATTTTAAGTTAATTGTTAACTTAGTAATGCGCTTTGTTACTGGTTGGGAGACTGTAATTTTGGGTGCAAGGTTGTAAGGAATAGCACCTTTAATTCTCATGCTCTTATTTATTGCAATTAAATACAGCAATTTTCAAAGGTATTCCTGTGTGTTATATGTATCCTTGTTCCCTACAAGTGTGATGTTTTCTCTCCAGTATTCTGCACCGCATTCACCGATTTAACAAAAATTTAATCCACAATTCTATTAATTTTCACAGTAAATTATAGTATTTAATTAACACCAGTCTACAAACAAATAAAATATAATCAAACAGAAAGTGGTCGGAACATTGCAGGAAAAAGCCTAAAAATTAAAAATAATTTGGCTATCAAATACAAAATAATTTAGTTTAAGAAATGTGATGGTGATAGCTGGAAGCCATAGATCGAGAAGACAGTGTTCCAAGAATGAAATACATGGGAAAGTAAAAATGAGATGCGAGTTAATTAACAAGACAATCAATCAGTACACGGCTGTATAAATTACGATACAATTTTTCTCAGATTATTTTCCGGGGGCTGGGTTGGTGTCGCGGGCACCGCGATAGCAATCCGGGCTTGATTCTCAAAATTTTCACATGTGGGAATCGTGCTGGATGATTGCCATTGGTTGCTGGGTTTAGATCTTTAAGTGAGGTTCTTACACAATAGCTGCACATGATAATATGAAATCACTCGATTGAAATTCATTGATATTTTATACAGCCGGTTTCATCATTAAATTAATCAGTCACTGCTGAAATCCGTACATAAAAAATATAGGATTACGAAAATAATGCAAGCCAAAGTTATCTCATTCATAGATTGCATTACAAGGCTTATGGCGCACATTACTGCCACTTCGCTTAAAGTTCAGAAGACGTTTTTTCATTTAAATAATGAGTGCTATTATTTTTAACAAGAATCATAAATAATTTATATGAATACTTTAGTAAATCTGTAATGAACCTTTTTTTACATTTTCTACATTAGTTCTCATTAAGATACTAATCACACCCACAAATTTATACAAATCAATCAGTAATGTGAACTTGTTAATTAGTTAATCATGATTAATTTATTACATTTTTACAGTAAATTTATTCACTTTTTTCAATCCAACTTTTGCAGGCATAGTAAAAATATCGTGTACCATGCAGCTGTTCTTTCTTAAGGCCATAAATTGATCGGAACAGGGGAAAAATGAAAACTGTGATCACTTCGCAGGGGATCTAACCCGAACTACTAGATTGGAAATCATTATTGGTATTTAATTAGACTAAGCTGGTATTTGTTGAGTTAGCAAAATACTTGATGAAATTTAATCTATTAAGGTGTAAGAAGAATGGAAAAATAGTTTTTCGTGTTATTTGCTGCCCTGTAGTACTGGCGGGCGAGGACATGAATAATAAAATCTTTACTTCTCTGGTACACTTCATGGAAACTCTCTCTGGCCTGTTGCGCTGTCTGGGGCGAGAAAACATGGAGTGAGTTTCAATGCATTTATCTGTCGGTTGGACATTCGGTGCACTAGTGCTGAAAATATGGTTATTCAAAGAAATATGATATGATTATTGCACATCTCTATTACATGCCATATAGCAATGGCTGGCATTGAAAACTCACAATTTTAAAGTAAATTAAATGCTTTGCAATGTAACTGAAATCAGAAAATGGTAAGTTTTGCTAGTGCAACACTTTTTTTTTAATATTTGTTCAAATATACTTTTTAATTTCTATGGCATACTTAATACTAATATACAGTGGAACCCCAATTGCCTGTGGTAATGCAGAGAATGAGACTGTTGGATAACCAAAAATTGTGGTTAGGCTAGTCATGCTTACCTTAATGGCCATAATCTGACAGTTGGTGTTTCCCAGGCCCCCAATAACTGGTGGTTGCAAAACAAGAAAGGGTACAAGGTTTTGGGGTTTGATAAAGATTACTTTGTGAAAATTGTTCACCGAAATAAAATGATATCTTTAAAAATATTACATTTTCATTTCTACCTGCTGTATATTTTTATTTAAGTTCAAAATATCCTTAGCTAGCACCATTTTGCACTTATAAATCAAAATTTTCCCAGAGGAAGGCCACTGGATCCCCCGCTTTTAACGCTAGGTGTCGGCAAAATAATTTTATATAGGGAACTTTGTTACAACATTCGCTGGGGGGAGGGGGGTGCATCATACTCTCTGGGGGGGATGGGCACTTCTGTGATAATTGTAAATTTGATCTTTTTAAGGATAGAAAAATATTATTCTGTGACTTTAACTAAGGTTAATTTGGGGTGTCTCATTTCTGGCTGTTTTCTTTCAATTGTCTTGCTGCATGATGTCCTGTCAGTGTGTTGTACCCGTCTAGCTCATTGTTTTAGTTTGTCTATTTTTTGTATGTCCTTTGTTAATTGTATATCCAGTGTTTCTGTACTTGTATGTGTTTTGTGTAGGTGTCATCCTGTTATTGGTTGCACTTTAAACATAATAAATAAATAAAAAGTAAATAAATGTATAATTATTTTTATCACCTTCATTACTATAACTACCCTTATGATTTTACACTATGTTACTGGGCATTTAGAGAATGTGGAGGTTAAGAAACCAATTAAATAAAAATTAATACGGTAAGCAGAGTGGACTTTGGGACACTTTTATACAAATTTAATTTTGCACACTTCATCAACACAACAAACACATTCGAAAATTTTTTTTAAAAATTTTGTTTCTGTACTATGTGAGAATAATGAAAATAAAACTTAAAAAGAAAAAAAAAAACATTCTTTTAGCTGCAAACTTTCAATCTCTGCAATCATTTGCTGTAACTATTTGCCAAACCAAGATAATGTAATACAGTTCCTGTACGTATAAAAGTGTACAAAACTTAACATTAAGCACAAATTTTTTCATAAATAGATTTATAGCAAACTATATCTATTGTTATTCAAGAATCTGAAAATGATAAATTATACACTTGCAGTTTTCACTTGCATAATAGAATATTTTACCAAAACTTAAACTTATTTGCGCTGATTACATACTCATACAACTCATTTGGTACACAGTGTTTAAATGTGATGAACACACTTTTCAAACAAAAGCTTGTTCGAGATCGAATGTTATAACAGTGACCCCTTCCCCTGTACTTCTCTTTCTGCAGTTTTTATAATGTCTTGGCCAGCTTTGCATTTCCAATGATCTAGTTGCTGTTTCTGCCTTAGAAATTTGTATGATTGGTCATCATTTTCTTCCTATGCTTTTTGAATAGCAATGTTCAGAGAATGACATTCACTACATGTATCTATCCTTGGAATTTTCAACGAAATAAAATGTGGTGGAATTTGTCACAGGAAACCAATTTTTGTTCCATTTTCCACACATATTTCTTTGTACTGAACTGATGGTGTATACCACTGACATATACACTTTGCCTGGAAGTAGTTTCTTGACTAATGGCTGGTGTACTTCAGTAACTTTTCAGTAAAACACTTCATTTCATTAATATCACTTGCAGGGTAACTGTTTTGACATGTTGATCATGCTTCCCTCTTTTGTCTATTGGAGAAGTAACAAAAAACACATTTTCTGGTCTTACATGCAAAATTTTCCACTCGTCCTCTACTATTCGGAAGCTAGTTTGCAGACAAGTTTGCTTTCACATGTTGACAGCAACACGGATTACAATATTCAACAACTACAACACTATAGACCAGATGTCTTCTTTGTTCATGTTATTTTTTATTTTGTTAACAACCAAACAAGTAACTATTTTGACGGTTGTAAGAGTCGATTGCCTAGCAATTATTCAACCATTTCTTCCTGTTTTATGCTGATACTCTGCATAACATTTGTTTGCACTTGCAGAGTGGTCCTGGTTCCTTTAAACTCAAATCTGGCAGCTAAACGCTGTCAATGATACAAAGGTCATATGTGGTGTAGTGTGTTTTTACTGTCTACCAGGCAAAAGTAATTCTGCTAGCTGGCATCCTTGATACATCCATGGGAGAGAGAGAAAGGTGGGAGAGAAAGACAGAGACTTGCAGCTTGACAAAACTCTCTTTTTTCAGGAAGGAGAGGGGTGAAGAAATTCTAATAGTAAACCAGCCACCTTTTGCTGTAAATGCCTATGTCAGTTTAAAGCTGGTGGCCTAATGCAATAACTATTTTCATGTCATCACCACTGCCCTGGATGACATGAAATTAGTTCTTTCCATGCAAGCATGTAAATTAGTGCACGAAATAATGGTATTTTTAGAGATCAGAATAATTAAACAATAATTAAAAAATATCCAACAACAGAGAAAACACATCTACAGTTTGATTTTATGAGGCATTCTAATGCCATCTTGCCATCTCTCCGTTCTATGGCCTCACCAGCCTGCCTTCTTCCTTCTCCCTCCAACCATGTTTTCTCTTTTTCATATCCCAAAATTCTTCCTGGTCTATATCATGTGATACACTCACTCAATTTCGACGTAATAGAATGCAGTTGCCAGTCAACACCACTCCCATTCTTCCTTGCCAAGACCTACTCGAGACACGTGGCAAGAACTCCTACAAGTGGCCTTGACTAACTTGAATCCAGCTCACACATGAAGAATTTAATAACTGCTTCCTAACTGCTGATATCTACTAATTTTTTTGTTGGCTCTGCTTTCCTTTGAGCTATGGTTGGTTAGAAAAAGAAAGCAGTGCACTGTCAGATTGTTGTTATCGGTTGCAATGGCGTCAGCACTTTCTGGTGGTCGCCTGTCTGCGCCACTGTCAGTAGTATGATTATGCTCCTTCCAGTGCAGGAGTCGGAATGTGGAGCCTCGCCAGAGTGTGGAGCCCTCCACCATGTTGTAACGGCACGGCCCTGGCTGCCATGTTTTATGACCTTGCACTTTAACTGTGACCTTGACCTTAAAAACAAAATTACCAAAATTTTCCAAAATTTCTAATTTTTCAAAAAAATTTTAAAAGTTCCAAAAAAATCAAAAATTTCAAATGATTTTAAAATTACGAAAAATTACGAAAAACCCCGAAAAAATATTACCTTTATCTTCTTTCCGGACGCCAACTTGTTTCCGGACGCCAGCTTGTTTCGGGCCGCCATCTTGGGATTTCTTCCAAGTCATCCGAAAATTTTTCGATTACACATTCTATTATAAACCCGCACATATTTAATAAATAACATTTTAATAAAAATCTTTTTATGTTAAAAATTTTTTAATAAAAATTATTTAATAAAAGACTTTGACACAAAAATTATTTAATTAAAACAAAGACATGTCTTACCTGGACGAGATCCATAAACGCACCGACTCCCCTCACCACTTTTTGCATATATATATATATAAAGTCACCATACCCTTACCCTATTATCCCTTCCCCTTCCCTACCCTACATTGCAAGTGTTTTAATTGGCTGTTAGTCACATGATGAATTTCCCTATCCCCTACTTTCCCTTCTCACTGACACTTGTGTTATTACCGCTCAAACTACCCCACCCCTCCATTTCCCCTTTCCAAGAAACTTTTCAAAAATTATTTCTTCCCCTTTTACTTTATGTGCAATTTTCCCCACCACCATTTGCACTAGCCAATAAGAAGGTACCTCACTTTCCCCATATAACATTATTTCTCTTTCTGTAACCAATCACAAGCTACCTTCCCTTTCTCGTTAGAATACATTTTTGTTTATACACTGTCCTTTATAGGCAAAATAAGCTAGCATATTACATATAATTGCCCCCTCCATGCTTCCCTTTTATATCTTAACATATACCCCACCATCACCTAAATAAATTTCTGTGTACTTACAATTTATTCGTTTCCCTTCCCCTCTCATCGCACCTTATATGTTTCCCCCCCTTTTAACCTTTCATATGATTGGTTGGTAGACCCCGTTTCTCACATTCTAATGGTCACTTGTCTCCCCTCTTTCCCATATTTCTACACTTTTATAAACCCTCGTAACGGAAGTGAATGAGTAGTCTCCGCCATCTACCTCTTTGAGTTCAGTTCATATCGTGATTTGTTCATCTGTAGTTAAAAGTATAACCGTTCATTTGCACTCGTGCATCTGCAAACCGGTACAGTCCCGATGAAGTGCATATAGTACACGTACAGTTCTACCATGCTGGCATTTTGTTCCAACTGTGTCTGAAAGAATTTGTCATTGTTCTGCATTACAGCAGGAAGAGAAGAGTTGATCAGTTCATCATTGACAGCCACACGCAGAGCTCCGGTGGTCTACAACTGATGTGGAGAAGATTACCTTCACAGAACACGAGTACAGAGAAAGTCAAGAACCAGGAAAAAGTGAAAATTTATTGGACTAATCAGAATCTAAAGTCCAAAAGAAACATGTACAATCTTCCAGCAATGAAATCTACAAGCAACTAACTGTCACCACCGAGCCCTTCAAGCTCGGAATTCTCAGACGTCTACAGTAACGAAGACATTAAAATGGGTGAGTCTACCGTTTGCTACATATACACCATTCAGGTCTGAAGACACATTCCAGTACACGGACATAATGGTGGGCTACAGAAGAATATGTTTTAAAGATGCTAATGGAGTTTTACGAATTCAATTCTCTGATGGCGATATTCACTTTATGATTCATACGAAGGCTACTATGTACAAGACGAACTATCATGTGACAACGATGAATGTTACGTTTTTAATATTCTTCCAGACTCAATACCTCCGTGCACACTGAACGACTTGCTGCAACAGGTGGAAATGGCGAAAAAGATACTGAAATCCGTGGTCATAATTATTCACATACACAGTTGCTCGAACAGGAAGCAAAACAGTTTGCGAATGGAGAGAGAAATGTAGCGAACATACACATGTTGCGCAAAGAAGTGAATTTCCTGAATGATTTTCACAGTGCTCAAATGTTTCGTGTGATGTATACTTTTCTTCAAGACCGCTACCACAGCAACTACAAACACTTACCTCCAGTCAGACAGACACATTTAACCCCTTGAATGAATAAGACTTTGTTGATGTAGTGTTACCCGGAGTTATGTACACCGCAGAAGCATTCGTAAAACCCGTTGTTGAAAGACGTGAAAATGGCATACATTTCCATATGGAGAGAAGATACTACGATGGAGCAGTAGTCTCGCTAAAAGTACGAGACTGTGACACCGACGAGTGTGCCATACTTCTGTGTAGGCCTAGAATGAAATTCCCCACGTCGCTACCTGATATGAAGAAGGATGCTTCGGAACTAAACATCAAAATCAAATTTGACTATAAAAAACATGAGTTCGAACACAAAATTATTGGAGGGAAGCTCCAAACCCCATTAAGGGCCACGAGAAATGTAAGAGCATTTGGCGTACATTTACATCATTAGCAGAGTCTGATACTTTGACTGAAATGAGTACAAGTGTGTGTGCAATGAACTATGTGTTGTATATTGAAAATGTCTTATGGGTATCCATTCGCCAGCAAAATTTCTTAAAAAGCAAATTGCTATACATTCTTAATACGGTACAATTTTACAGTACCTTTTCGAATGTGTATTTATGCAACTTCCTATTGCACTCATTAGACACTTTAAAAATAACACCAGTTAATTTGCAAACATAACATCCAATGCCAAATACCTTAAAAAAAAAACTAAGCAATAGAGTGTGTGTGTTCTTCAAGTATTAACTTTTTTCTACGAATTTAATGTTTGATTGCTGTTCAGCCGCTCAAAACAAATTTTATCTGCTATAGTGGTACATGGAAAGTACAAATCTTTAACATTGCTGGTCAGAGAGAATGAGCTACCGTACTTAACCACAGAATTTCTTCTCGTCTATGGCCATACGAGGTACCTTTAATGTACAAGTTCCTATCAAAAAATCTAAAAGAAGACGATGACATTCTCGACTGTTTACCATGCAAACAACACTCCAAGGCCGTACTTTGCTTCCGGACAAGCCACATCACAGGAGTTGGTGCAAGGTGCGCTGTCGCTCGTCAACAACCAGCACTTCATCCAGTACAGTCCACATCACATCTAGTGACAGCAGTACTCCAAAGAAGCATGCCTGCGAGACCGAGTAATGATGTTTTTCCCAAGTAATTTTCCTGCAGTAACATGTACTTAATATCCAGGGCTTTTGTTTATGAGACACATTCACCATCAAGCAGTTGTCAATATCGGACAGTGACAATGACCTGACTACAAAGGTTTTCACCTTCGAGCGCCTGGAATCATCTGAGCCGTACCACGCAACAATTTGTACCGACTGCAGACGTATCAGAAACATGGAATTAGGTGGAATTCCTTTCACCCAAATACTCAATGTTTTAAATTACATCTTAAATGAAGATTGTCCAGCATTTGTCATTGGAAATGGTCAAAAGCTTGTGTTACGTAGCATGTGCTCGAACAGCATTAAAAACTATTGATGTGCATATGCAGTTTATGTATCCTACATTCAGTAAACGTGTTGAAATGTACACTGATAAACTTCACTACTGTGAGAAAAATATAATTTTTGTGCTCAGTGTAACTCGGAAGCCTTGAGACTTTGGTTTTATAAAAACCCATGGTAAATGTAAAAATTCATGTTGAACGAGAGAGACTCTGTAGCTTTCAAATTACATAAAACAACATTATACCAACCAGTCACGAAATGAGTTCAGAGAGTTAGTTGGCGGACACACACATGTAATTGAATTTCAAATGTGTGTATGTACAGAAAAAGACATTTAAAAATCCATATTAATTTAATCAGAAAAAAATTATTATTTTTAACGGGCAACCTGTAAAAAACACTTATTTAAAGTCTGTTGTAAGGTTCCGTGTAAATAAGAAAAAAATTTAATTATTTTAATGATTATTTTCCTAAGATGAAATAATATTTGTAAACTTGTTAATAATATCAATACACTAGTGTATGTGAAAAACCCCAGTTAGTTTGGATTTATAATGCTGATAATTGTTTGTGTCTTCACATGTGGAAAAGACTGAATGCTTAATAAAACCACTACTCCGTGTTTTAAATAACTGTTTGTATATTTTGTGTAACTAACTCAAGCTTTGAAAAATAAATTAATTGTATGAATGAAACGTCTTTTCTGTTTATTCAAATTCCTACTACATGTTTCCAATTTAAATTGTGAAGGTAAGAAATTGCGAAAAAATTATATTTTTAAGAGAGTCTGACATGTATATTTTATTATTTTTAATAACATAATAATTTTTTAAAAAATATTTCGGATCGAGCAAATTAAAATACATTTACTTCTTTCGAGTGGAGACTGCTGAAAGCGTGCGTGCTAGAGAGACAGAGAATGAGAGTGAGAGAGTGAGAGAGAGAGAGAGTGTGTGTTTCTTAATTTTTTTGTCTGATTGTTAAAACAACTATCGGTTGGAAACCTTCCTTCGTGTATATAAATATACAGATGATTAGTTTATCATTCGAACATAGATGAGAAAACAATATAGTCCTGGCAGGGTTTCGAACCCTGGACCATCAAATTTAAATCCAAACTGAGCTACCAGGACAATCGCATATGAAAAGTGTACTTAGTTTTGAATATAACAAGAGATACAGTTTTTTAATCACTTTCTTACTTACTAGTGTACACATGTGAGATTGACCTGAGAGTAGTTTTACCTGCTTATTTTAGGTTTACACAAATCAAACTCTAATTAGATTATGACTGGTAGAATCTTCGAGCATATAAAGTGATATGGGTGCTCAGGGCTGAACTAATAACAATAAATGTTTCCTCGCACCCCACATTGAGCGTTTTACTGACTACATAATAGCAATATGGTACCAAGTATCGAAAGGGACTTACAAAAAATTCTTAACTCTCGCAGACGAGTTTTTTATGGAACGTATAGTGATAGTTAAAAAATAAACCAAATCATCAGCAGCTTTCAACAAACGCAACCTAGCTCTCATAACCGTACAAAATTAATAGCCTTCTTTTAATCGCAGAAGAGTTTACGTGATATACCAACTTGCCTACAGCAGGATTCAGCTATACTCGACTGTGCTCCATCATTAGTGTTTAGCATATGTGTGCTATACCAGCTTCCAAGACGATGCTCACACTGGATTATGTTGAATTTCAATGGGAATTAAGGTGACACGTCCAATAAAGAAACTGTAATCTTACACTACTGTAGGTAGGTGTGATATAATAATGATGAAGAAATTATTACTTCTCATCCTGAACGGTGACTAGTGTGTGAGCGAGATATTTTGGTCAGTGCTCAACGTCGAGTATGAAGGGCATCTGAATTAAATGGAGGGGAAAACAGGAGATCTGCGAGAAAACCTACCGACCATAAGCTTCATCCGGTACGATGCATCAATGCGAAAATCCGGGGAGGCAAATGGTGTGACCATTCGGTCACTCACGACAACTAGCCAAATTAAGTTGTGATTACAGCCTATCACCCGTGCTGTTAACGACGATAGCATCATTGCTGTCCAGCTTCTAGCTTGGTACATGAGATTCATCGAGTAGCTAGCATAGAATGAGTGGTGGTATTTAAGCACTGTCTATGTCTATTTATAGAATCTTAATGTGCAAAACTGTAACGTTAAGTAGATGATGTGAGAGATCAAAGACTTGTCATCTGTATCAGTGGCTACCGTTCAGCCGGGAGTGTTCTCTGGAAATCAAGTGCATACTTCTATGAAAAAGTGTTGCTACTGTGGGAATTCATTTAGCACACAATCAAATGCTCGTCACCATGAAGAAAGTCACTGTATGTTTAGTGTATCATACAAGACTTACCTGTGTGATAACTGTGATGAAGTGTTTACTCGCAATGATGTCTTGACTAGGCACAGCAAAACATGGAAAGGAAAGGTTTCTCGTTCATCGGGATGTGAATGCAAGTACTGCGGTAAACTATTCTCTAGAATCTGTGCTCTACGCATACACGAAGAAAGCAACTGCAAGTTCGGTATCGCCTACTAGACATACTCATGTGATATCAGTAGTGCTGTATCTGCAATCATGTCAGAAACTTTACTTCAAAAAACACTACAACATAGGTGACTGTTTATTGAGATACAATTATTTTGTATGTTTTCTTCATGACTGAATTAAAATCAAAATTTATCAGTCAATAGACTCCAGGGTTGATATTTTATTTTCCTGTATAACATTAAATTACTCTGGAAAAAAGTACTTACACTAGAGTGTTTTATGTAGAATAAATTAAGATGGAAGTTTTTTCTGGTAAGGTTTACTTGAACTATGGGTAAATAAAAATTTGTTCGTTAAGACTTCACTTTACATGATGGGATTATAACTTAAATACAAACATAGCCAGCATTTTTTTTTTAATCAGGTTGACACAAGTTCCTTGTCCAATTCTTCAGAGTAAACAATCAGGGGTTGCAGAATTAAGTCAACCCGGAATTGATTCAACTCCGGATTGGTACTTTTAACACTAAACCCCAAACGGAATTAAGTCAACTTCGAGTTGGTTACATTTCGGTTAAAAAGTGTACATTTTCTAAACTGAAGTTTGAACTTGAATTAAGACAACCCGGAATTAACTCAATTTCGGATTTTAACTACGTAGTTTTCAGCACAAAAATCTTACCAGAAATAAGTCAACTCAGAATTGCCTCAATTCCGCATTTTTCATGTTGGTATAAGTTTTGAGATTCACCACAATTACGTCAACCGGAATAAGGTCAACTTTTGTTGACTCTATATCAGGTGCATTTCAATACTTTCTCAAGACGAGGAAATACGTCAACTGGAATTAAGTCAACTCAGAATATTCTGGTATTAAAGTTCGAGTTTTATGGTACTCTATTTGGCGTTTACAAAAATACTCCAACCCGGAATTAAGTCAACATAGATATTTCGTGTTGGCAATGCATTTTTAAACTATCTGACTATTTCTGTGAGTTGTGCAAAAGGGCCTTTAATTTTGACGGAGCTAATTTTTTACTCTTTTTATATTTTATAGTAATTGACTGTTTATTTACTGCTTTCATTATTATTTATTCTGTGTGCCTAAAACAATATCTATAGGTTCACAACTCATTGCGCAATAATAAAGAAAAAACGCATAAAGAAGTCTGTACTACAATTTCTGAATTCTACAAAAAATGTATCATTAAATAGTATTTAGACTGCAAGAGAGGACTCAATATCGCAAATATTACAGTTAATAAACAATGCTACTACCATACGGGGCGTAAGGAATGTTTGCATCTCGGATAGTCTAATCTTTGTGAATCGCAAGTCTGAGGACCGTTTCTACAAGCCGCTAGCCGATCTCCGTGGTGCAGTTCGTTCGCGTGTCATTTGCACAGCAAGAGGCTCTGGGTTTGAATTGGGGTGTTAATTAGGTTAAATAGTTTCGATTATTAAGCGTAACCATCTCTAAGAAATTTCTGAAGAGTTTTCAACAGTTTGTTATTTAGAAGCTACTCCACCTCATGCTTCTTACTGTCGTTTTTCAAAAGACTGCAGACATAAATGCTTCCAGTGTCATGTTGAGGCTTACAAAAGTTATTTTTTACAGATATTCACATGGGGCTTGACAATAAACTGCAACCTATAAACATCTCTCAGATGCTTTCCAGCTGATTGCGCTTTAAATGTCAAATGGTTTGTAAATAGGGCGACATAGCACCATTATCTACCTATCTTAAATGCAACCCAAGATGCACTTTTTCGCTTCTCATTGTGCATGTGAAGACCAAAAAATTAACAAGAGGGTTGTAAATAAAAGTATTTTATAATATTTTTTCCACTCATACGAAATTGCGAGTCTTCAGGATTTCGTACGAAAATTTTACCTTTAATGCAAATAATTAAATTGTCAAGAAATTATGACTGTAAGAAAACATTTGCCATTTTAAATAATCATAAAAAAAATGTAAAGGATGCATCCTGGAAAAAAATACTAGTTTTTTTTTTTCTATGTTTGTTTCAGTCATGAATTAAACCATGTGATTATTTAAAATCAGTGATTAAAATTAATTTAAATTCAAAGTTGACTTTTTTATACTGTATTTACCTTAAATTATATGGATTATTTCATAAAACTTTGTTACAACGATACGAATAGAAAGAATACTTAGTTTCATTTTTAATCTACTTATGATGATGAATACTCGGGGTTTAGTAAATTCAAAATATTTCCTGTTTTTAAAAACGGAAAGCAGAATTGTGGTTTACTAGGTATGCATATATGCATACATGCATGCATACAATGAATGCATGCATACATACATACATACATACATACACACAAACATACATATACACATACATACAATTTTCTTTACTTTCCTTGATAGAAATGTCCTAATAAAATTGCGTTAGTAATTATTGTATTTTGATTTTAAAAATGCCCGGAAAACGCCTGGGGTTTTATAGTCGCGAATTCGATGAGCCCTCAATTCGTTAATTGCTATCCCTCAATTCGGTATTGCTGCAAATGGGTGTAATTTCGGCAAAATGAATATTACATACTTTTTAAAGAAAATGTAGACTTTAATTTGCGATCATGACGTCGTAAACTCTTTTAAAAATAGCATCAGATTTTTTTTCACCGAAATGATATAACTGTAATCAAAACTATCTGTTTTTAATAAAAAAACATAGGTTTGATTTTTTTTAATAAAGATTGTTATACTGTTTTTTCACATCTTTCACAATTTGAGGCAGGCTACGCATTTTCCAATCTAAATTATATCTTGAACCAACTGGCCAGCTGCAGCTTTGCTAGTGTGAATTTATGTAATGTAAAGAGTAACTCTGGATAAAATATGTGATGAAGGCATTTAACAGCTAGTGTACTCAATAACAGTGAACTATAAATTGTCTTAGCTCAGTGTAAAGAGCGTGCACAATATGCTCTAACGATGTCATAGTAATTCCCATTACAGTCTTGCATGGGATAAGAACCCGTAACCTCACCCCTCCCACACCACAAAATTTATACAATAGGTACATGAGTGAATGCTTAAAGGCAGGCCGTGATAATACTTTTGTATGTAAAGGCTACAGTCCAAAAAGGTTTTATTTATGAGTAGGTTAGCAAAAAGAAACTATTGTTGAATTATTTCTCCATGATCACTCTCTTTTTCCAGAAGACTGACATTTTACTGATTTTCACATCTTTTAATTACGAATTTCATAAAAACCTGAATTTGATTTGTAGAATGGGTATAAGTGGTACAGATGATTATATGAAAACACATTTTATTTTATTAGCAGCTTTCAAGCAGGAATTTTGAAAAATCCTGAAATTACTTTTTTTTTATATTTGCATAAGATTTATTTTAAAGCAACAACCATTTCAATATTTCCACTGGTTTAGGAGATAAGTGGGATTAATTAAAAACACATTTTATTATTTAGCTTTCAAGGACAAATTTCGAAAAATTCAAGTACTTTTAGATATTTACTTACGCATCATCAAAAAAATCACCTTACTATCTGAAATGGTTTGGGAGAAATCACGAACTAATGAAAAACACATTTTACGGCTTTACACACCCTTAATTTTCGAATTTCAAAAAATCTAAAAAATCGTAAATACACATTTCTTTGGGCAATATTATGAAATTAAAAAATTATGATTGCTTTCCCGCTTCATGAAATATTTGGGATTCTTTGAAAACACATTTCACACTTCCTCATCCCCTTAATTAACAATTTCAAAAATCCATTCTTAGTGGGTGCCTACGGGCCAAGAAGCTTCCCTCAAAATTTCATGGTTCTAGGTTCAGCGGTTTGGGCTGTGCGCTGATGAGTGAGTATGTCAGGATACTTCATTTTATATATTAAGATTGAACTAGCTGTCCCGTTGCGGCTTTGCCTGTGTGTACTATAGAAAAGAGTTACTAACTTTTAATTATATATTGATTGAGGGTGTAACTATTTTCTCTGTATATCTTTAAAGTATGAAATATGAAGCTAGCTGTTAAATAATACAACAAACACGATCAGCTAGGCTATAAGCAGTCCACTTCGCTGAGCGTACTTTAATTGCAGAAACTCTTTGTTTTAATTTATCTTTATTTCTCTATGATAATCAATAACTGTCTTTTGTAGAGAAAAAAACATATCGATTGAAAGTTTTGAGTTATTTCTACATGGTCAATATTCCCTTTTCGGGAATTCTGTAACATTTTACTACATTTCACACCCGTAATTGTAGAATTTCGAAAATTCATGAGTTCTGTTTTTAGGTACTTATGTATGCTTCATTTTAAAGCAAAAACTACTTAAATATCTCAAATGGTTCAGGAAATATGGATGATTAATTGAAAAGAAGTTTTATTTTTTTTTACCAGCTTTCATGAACGAAATTTGAAAAATCCTAAAATTGCTTTTCAGAAATTAACATGAGCATATTTCTGATGCAAAGATCACCTTAATATCTTAAGTGGTTTAAGGGAAATAGAGGATTTATTGAAAACACATTTATAGCTTTTCACCCCTATAATTTCCGGAATTTCAAAAAATCGAAAAAATTATGAAATATGCATTAGCTTATGTTTTCAAGTAAAAAAATTAACAATATATACGTTAGAAAGTTATACAGAATTTGCGAAAACACCTTTTGTCCCTTTATTTTTGATTTTCAAAAAATCCTTCCTTTGTGGGTGTTTACGCCGTAACGTTTTGCCACACACACCAACACACACACACCAACACACACGCATCAACACACATGCACCAACACAAACTGTGGTGGCACTGCTCCCTTTCATACACATACTGCAGTTCGTTGCGCCCATCCCGACCACGTGCACCCACAAATGCACCCTCGGTAATTCGCCCGTAGAATTATATTAGATTTAACATGCCCTCAGCTAGCTGAAGTTTCGGTGGTAGAGTCACAAGTTCTTACCTCAGTGTCGTAGATACGAGAAGAGAAGAGCGAAAACCAATATTTACCTCGTTAGGGATACACAGAGATAGTTATTACCAATAAATGATCAAAGTACCATTCAGTCGCACAATGTTTGTTGCATTCACAGATTCAATCTCAACTACTCCATTACAGATCCCTGTACAACACACGCGTTGGTCTCTCACCTCAAGCCTACATCTAATTTATACTGCAAAACAAAAAGTTAAATTCGGAACAATAGTATTATTTACGCAGCCCGATGGCTCACGTTACCAGAAAACAGAATGCTATAGCCCCGATGTTAAAGGATCTCCACGGCACGTGCACCCACGGGAGCTCTCCCCGCACGTGTCCAATCACTTCAACATTCAGATAGCTAAGAAGAAAACATCCAGGATGCTGGACTCCAAGCATCCTCCTCACTTCTCTCCGGAAGTGCCCAGAGATGGCGCACCACAGCACGATCTCCATAGGTTAGCACTCTACCTACCGAGAGCATTCCTAAACTCATTGAAATGATTGTTCCATCAGAGAAAACACATTATCCCAGTATCTACTGACACAACTCCGTCGCGCTCGGCGATCCTTGAGACTGTACATATTTCTGGGCAACTAACAAGAAGGAAAAGTTACAAGACGGCTTCCCCCTTCAATGAAAACAATAACAAATGATTCCACATACACAATTACACTTTCCTTAGCCCTGAATGCTCTCACCTGTCACACATTACACTCAAATTGTTAACAGAAATTGCTCGTATTTATGGTTCAGCCCACCGCTCGTAAATTAATAGGTTAGACACATAAGTTATTGTGGAAATTACGTCTCGCTTAACTGAAAGTGTTCTGCTGTACTCCGGCCTAGGTCTACACCAACATTGAGGTGTTAAGTCCCGGTTCTGCAACTTAGGTACTACTCACATGTCTTTTCTTAATTCTAACACTTGGTGATCTCGACGCACTAAATTCGACAAGCCAGGTTTCCCAAGCACCGGGCGACACCTAACCTACACCCTTCCATTATAGCTAGTGCTCCACGAAGCATCTCAGGATCCCATTAGACCTATGCCGACACCAAAAAACCACGTATAAACGTATTTCAAAGTAACGGAACTTAAGATTATGGTTACGTTACGTTTATGCCAACACGAAGCTACAATTCCGCAGAACAAACAAATTTGGAAAAATTAAATAGGGTATGTAGGCCAAGTACCTTACAACACGCATCAACACACACACACACCACACCCACACACCTACACACACACGCACACACATACATCACAGTTATACATTTATATATTTTATACATATAAATGTATTATATGTATCATTTAACATGTACAAATCATATTATATGCCATATTATTTATTATTAACTTCATTTTTAATGATGAATTTAAGGCAACCTGTTTCTATTACATTTAACCACGAAAATTCCAACAGCAAAACAAATACATCTAAAATGTACTGCATAAAATAACCTTAATACCTACGATTACAAAACATTTATCTAAGCTTAATGATAAAAAATGTATAGTACAACCATAGTGCAAAAAAGCTGCAAAATTATGACTTCCGCCGAGAATAATGCACAATTCACAGGATCAGAGTTATTAATTGCGTGAATCAATACTTTATATTTATCTTAAATTTATCAATGGAGTGTGACGTACATAGAAAATTTAATTTTTTATGTTGTACATCTTGAACATCATCTTCTTTATTGACTCAATTCCGGATCTACAAAATTTCTGTACGATTTTCAAAATAGAAATGGGCAGTTCGGAATTTGTAGTTTAATAAGCACAAGTTAACGTACCATAAAACTCAAGAGTATAATACCAGAATATTCAGAGTTCACTGAATTCCGGTTGACATATTTCTACATCTTGAGAAAGCGCCAGTATTGAAATGTACCTGAATAGAGTCAACAAAAGTTGACCTTATTCCAGTTGACGTAATTCCGGTGAGTTTCAAAATTTATACCAACATGAAAAATCCAAAACTGAGGCAATTCCGAGTTGACATGATTCCGGTAGGATTTTTGTGCTGAAAACTATGTAGCTAAAATCCGGAATTGAGTCAATTCCGGGGTGCCTTAATTCCGGTACAAATTGTGGCTTAGAAACAGTACGGTACACTTTATAACCCGGAATAGAGCCAACTCGAAGTTGACTTAATTCTGTTTGGGGTTTCGTGTTAAAAGTACCAATCCGGTGTTCAATTCCAGGTTGACATAATTCCGGCCTGTATACAAGAAAAAGCAGAATTCAGTCAATTCCGAGTTGACTTAATTCCTGCGCCCCAACAATCCAGGTAACGAAATCCCAACTGTTTCAAAGGTAAATGTACGCTTTCCGGGAAACTGAATGCAATGTGATTGTTGCTACAATGTCACTGCCTTTCCATCTTGCTTGCCCTTTTTTTCAGAAGTCAATCTATTTGCTGAACTGAATGTAGAAACAGGATTTTATGTACCTGAGTCCTAATGGCTTTAGGACAACGTCTATGAATAATTTTTAAATGCAACAAATTTTGTTTTAACTGCGTGCATTTAGTTTTCATTTCCTTCTGCTGCATCTCTGTCATTAAATTCTTATTGTAGTGAGTTTACCTTATTTTAAAGAAATAAAACTACTTGCTGCAAATATTGTAACTCTTAGTGCTGATACTAATTGCATAAGGTGGTGGGCATGTTTTACCTTTCATGTATAACTATGCTAACATGGACGGTAGAAAAGAATTTTCAGAAAATAATTGAGGCAATGAAAAATCAACGCTGACGTGAGAAATTTTGAATGAGCTAGCCTTATCAGGCTAGGCAAACACAGCAGGTTATATTAACAGTCAATTCATAACTCTTGGTAAAAAATAATAATTTCTAAAAAAATTAATATGTACAAACTTGTTAATATATAGAGCCGGGCCAAATCACGTTGAGGAAAAAGACAAAACCATTACAATCTAAGCATATTTTTCTCCACGCTCCATTCGCCAGGCACTGGCAAGACCGCGCGGACTGATCTTGTGACGTCACACCACACTCCCTTGGGTACCGTTAGCCAGAGGGGTCAGTTTCGGCGCAACCTCTCATTACACTAGTTTTGGCTTGATACAAGCCAACAGGCACTACCCAGCCCCAGCCTCATCCATTACGCTGATGTGTATTTCCAGAGACAAAAACGTGATCTATATTAACACTTGTGTCAATTTCAGTACGTTTACCTGTAAAATTTTAATCGATTTAAAAACAGTTCCAGTTTAGAAAATTTTATCTAAAAAGGCCAATTCGATAGGAGTTTCAAAATTTGGGATCGTAGCGATTAAAATCGAATGTAGAACAACATGAAAACGTGGATCGTATTAAACAAGCACACTCAGCAATTTTAGTTTTGAACTACAGATTTTATATTTACTGCAAGTGCGTGTTTGTCACAGATTGTCAGTAGGAATACGTGATTCTCAGAAGTAGTTAAGTTTTATTATAAATACACAGTTATTTCCTTGTCTCCATGTTCAGTTCGTAATGTAGACCTACTTATATGACAGAATGAAAAATAAAACGTGAGTTATGTTTATTTATTTCACTTCAGCCGACATACCTCATTTCAGTTTAAACATTTTTCCAAATGAACAAATTCTCTCAGCTTACTGAAATTGATGTCAATTGTATCCGCACTTAGTTTGTAAACAGGTATTGTTCTCAGTCGGAGTTCAATACTTAATTGGTTTTAAAAATGACATGTAAACATACTATATGTATGATAATCTCAAAGAAGGTTTCACACACCACTGCAGTAATATTTTGCAATAAAAGCATTGGATCTGCTTAGTATCTGCATCTATCGAAATCATAATTTTACGACTCGAGTTATTAAATTTCAACTTTGGTAGGCATTTATGGTAGGCATTTTGGTGCACTAGTAATTACCGCAAGTTCAAATTGTTAGAAATATTCAACAGTGCATCTCATAATGCAAAAAGTTTACTTTGTACAATGTTAACTCCTTAAGCGTCATATTTTTTTAAAGTCATTGTGTTAAAAAATGTCAGGTTTTTTTATTTTAGTACTGAATTTTTTACTTTTCAACTACAACAAAAAAAATTGCAAAATAATAATTCCAGTTTAAGTTTTTTTATAATCATACCTTTATGTAATGCATAATTTTAATTAAAATAAATGTTTATTAGCTAAGATATCCTTCTCGTGGTTTCAAATTGGTAAACATTTAATTCTCTAAATGGTAGTAATATTCTGATAACTACTTACATATTCACATAATGTAATTACATAACATAATTACATAACTTAATTACATAATATAACTACATAACATAACTACATAACAAAAATATTTAACAAAATTATTTTTATAAATTACAACATTTTTTAAAAAACAAGTGTTTCCTTTGCAAGACAATTTTATATTACTAATTATGATGCCGAAGTCCATTACCAATATATAATGGCATAATACCTTACATAATTTTAATATAACATATTTACACAAAGTGATTACAGAATTACATAATATTCTTGCATAAAACAATTGCACAATGTTTTTTTAAATATTTTTACAAAAAATAGTGATGTTTTTTGGTAATCTTATTATGACAAGAAGATTTCCTAACAGTCAAATAACATAATTACATGAAATAATGATATAACATAATTACATAAAGAGCATAAATTTTTTTTTCTAAAATGTAATTTCCTTTTACTGAGTCATTTATGGCAATAATTATTTCAAGTTATGATGATAAAATTATATCATTAGGGTACATACTGTAAGGAAATGTTATCACGCAACATAAAAAAAATTGTATATTACAATGTTTGTGGCAGTAACAATGAAAATTATTTTTACATCAAGTAGAATACATACATGATAACATAGTATAATTTACACACTTTTCAATATGATCTTACGTATTACATGAAAAGTTTTATGTAAAACAAATTTGCTGTGTATGTTATCATACACCTGTCGGAAAACGGTCAGTTTTGTTAGATTATGGAAACTTATGTGAATGTTTCTGAAAAAATCTTGCTGCAATTAGGTAACACTGCAAAAAAGAGAAAATTTGCTGCCATATAAAGGTACACACAAATATCATTGTATGGCATAAATAATTTATGATTCTAAATGTTATACAATTTAGTGGACAAAAATTGGACAGTGTTATGCAACAAGGAACCAACCCACAGTTCACTAAAATTTTTTTAAAGAATTGGAAATAATTAATAAACTCACAGGAATTCTGTAACCCCTACTTGATGAATAACATCAATTTAATTAAATATTATCTCTTTTTTATAAATAAAAGGAAACAACTTATTGGTTGTTATTAAACTGAATTTATCTTTGTTAATTTTGAGGGTTGGTTCTTTGATGCATAACACTGTCCAATTACGGAACCCGAAAAAATCTACTCAATGAAGGAAGTTGTTGTTACATTGAGAGGTACACAATACATGGCCATATTAGTAATATGCTTTTGTATGGTACAACCTAAAACAAGGTGCCACACACAGTCCAACACCACAGTCAGGGCAGAAGTACCGATTTTCCCTTCGTACACGCTTTCCTTTCTCGTCCCTTTTTGAGCTGCACACTGCACACTGCCGGGTGGGAGTCTTCTTCTTTTCTGTTGAAGGAATTGACGGCCAGTTAGTCTTAGTGGGTTTGGAGTTGTTCCAGGCCGTCCACCCCGAGAAGAAAATTCTTGAGAATGGTATTTCTCAAACATCTTCTCAAACACTAGCAGTCTGTAATCTAGAGAGATTTTTATACAAAATGTAAGAATTGAAACTCACCTGTTCATAAAGGTGGAAAAATATCTTTTTATAGTACTTCTTTCCACGTTTACGGGGCACAGGATAGTTGGCCATGTGCTGGTCAACTCTGTCTACGCCGTCCATAGTGGTGTTATAATCGACCGACCACAACTCTTGGCTTTCTTGCAATTTTATTATATTTAGTCACCTCAATAATTTCACTGTTGTGGATGGTAGACATGAGAGAGACGTCTTTCTTATCCTTCCACTTCATCACTGTGACCTTACCGCGTTGAGAGGCTACAATATGCCCTCTTTCTAGCTTGTTTTTCTTTACATTTTCTGGCATATCGCGAAATCCTGACAGTTCCATATGTGTCAGTCCTGTGTTTGAGCAAAATATCTGCGAGTTGCGGAGATGTGTAAAAATTGTCTGTGATCAGGCAGTAACCTTTTGCCAACAATGGGGCTGCCAAGGTCATTACTATCTGTGATGATATGGGAAGATTTTTGTATTCAGTGTCAAAGGTCGTTCCCTTACCAGTGTATATAACAGAGTTCCAAATATACCCTGATTTGGATTCACAAAGCATGAATGTTTTTATGCCAAACCTGGCACGTTTCTGAGGTATGTATTGCACCCACCCCAATCGTCCTTTATACAGCATAAGACTTTCATCAATCGTTATGTCCCTGTCTGGAGTGTAAAATTTCTTGAATTTTTCATTGAAGTCTTTTACAACCGGCTAAATTTTGTTCAGCTTTGGGAAAGGGGAAAATTGGGGTTTGCAGAAGTGGATTTTTACTCCAGAAAAGTTTTTGGTCTGGCATGCGAACAATGCTCTGAAGTAAAACAACTGCAAGAAAAGTGTGAATTTCACTGTTGGTAGTTGGATGCCATTGAGATGTGCGTTGTGAAGTGTTTTTACCTTGAATGCACTGTTCTGCATACCGATTTGTTTCAATTACAATCAAGGTAACAAAATTGTCATCAAAAAATATTTCTAAAAACTGCAAAATTTCACCATTCTCATCAAATTCTACATTTATTTTTGGTTCTGAAAGAAAAGGAAATCTATGTGGCGATGGTTGTAACACACCATTGTTTATTGCACACCACTGCCAAGCATATGCCGAAACGTCTACTTCTGAATCGGTATCTTCACTACTGAGACTGGAAAATGACGACTCGCTTCCCGACTCACTGATGTCCAAATCACTGTCACTATCCATTGTTTTACGTTACACAAAAATAAACAATAAGATGTTCACCATTATGTATAAAATATTTTCCACTAAAAGTTACAAAATTTTGTCGACGAAACTTTGCAGCAAAACAACAGGTAGAAAAAAACCCGCGTAAATATTACCTACAAAAATATACAAACAAAATAAAACGATAATGCAAAGTGTTTTATTCATAAATATACGGGCGTTGTGTTCACTACTAAGCACGGAATAATATTTCGTACATGTTATACCGTAAATTACATTGTGGCGAATATATAAATAAAAAGAAAAACTGGGTGCCGATCGGAGTTACAAATTGTACCTTGGATGCCATCTAGTGGCAACAAGAGCAACGTTCGCGCTGCTATCCAGTACGTGCAGCTATCTATCGAGTAAAGCCGGAACTGCTTTCGTGGACATTCAGAACGAAATAATTTAGGATAGTAAATAGATACACTGCCTTTTCGTACTTGCCCGCAATAATTCAGGCAAATAATTTTAGCCACATATTATCAACCCGACATAACTAGGGCAAATACCTTAAAGGGTTAAACTTATTTTTTTAGATTATTGGTCCACGTTCGTCTCGGCAGAGGTACACAGGGGTAACGGGTAAATCCGACATTACACGGTATCTGATTACATAACATAGTATGCAAGGTTTGTCACAGCGGCCGGTGTCACAGAAACAGATTTGACCTGGCAGAGCGAGATTTCATACCAGGTTTGCTAATAGAACATGTTCTATTTCTCGTAGCAGAAACGGTAGTAGATTCTGTACCACACCAATCAATTTGCAGTATCAGACGTACGGCGCACTAGGCGTCATCTGGCAAAACCACACACACTAAACGAACATATTTTACTGCTTCCCAGCCGAAAATCGTATTAACAAAAGAAACTATTGTCAAAATAAAACTGTAAAACAGCAAAAATGTTAATAATAATACCTTAAAAACAATTTGAAAAAGTTAATCAGTTAATAATCCCGAAAATTATATTTTGTTATATATTATATAATGTTGGCATTATTTTCGATCCTCTCCGTCGTAGAACTTGGTAGTTAAGATGGGTGTAAAAAGATTGAGACTTCTTTAAATTCCGTCCATACGGCGAAAAGCTGCAGTTTGGTTCGTGTTTCATGCTATTGCTTTCCTCATTCACATCACAACTCCAGTTACCTTAAGAGACTTCATATTAGTCCTACGTCAAGATAGGTGGAACATGGCTATATGTGGCAAACTATGCAAGAGAGATTGCTCACCCGTGAAATATTTAACATCCATTTCGACCTATTGTTGTACATGATATGAGGAAATATCCTATGTAATAAAAATAAGGTCACCCGGTGTAAACACAATAAACTCTAGTATCCAGTACAAACATTATTTTTAATTTAAATGCATGTAGGTCATATGAAAATGTTTTCCTTGCATTTAACTATTACAAAGCAAATTTGGCGATTCAAGTCAACCGATCAAAACAATTATCACATTTAAAACATGTATAGCTGTTTTTAAACATTGGTGATATACAAATGCGAGGAAATAAGTTTAGGTAATCTGAAAACTTGTTAACATTTCTGAAATAATAATAACTGATATTGATATTTCATGCATTTAAATTTGAACTGTAAGCAGCACCAATTGTAATGGTATGAAATACTGAACTATTTTATTAAATTTATATTTAAAACATATAAACAGTACGTCATATTATTTCCTGAGTTCACGCTTCGTACTCAAAGTTTACTCATTAATGAAAGTATGATAGTGATACACATATAATATATGAAAATTGTTGCTGGCCAAATGTCATGAAGAGGGAGGAGGGGTGAGTGACAATATAACAGCTGTGTAGTTGAAACCAGGACGCGAACGTGCTACTCAACGACCAAGGAATGTGATGCAAAAGTACTCCGTACTAAAATATCACGGAAATATCTGAGCTGTGTATTGCCTGCAAATGCAATACAAAATTACAAAAAAATATTACTAACAAAATTTACGGCAACAATATTTTCACTTACTGTGGGTAAAATCATCTGTAAAGTTTCCAAAACATCTTTGGTTGAATCACCAACGTGAAATAAATGTGAATTTAGTATAACAGTAATAATACGGTTTTCTTTCTAACCAATTACAACTCACTGACACCACAATATGTAGAAGCAGTATTTGGCATAAATATTACAACATTTATTTCTTACTCTACACAATTTTACAAAAAATAATTGTACGGTGTAATGGACTTTTAGTTTCACTCAGATTTTTGCATTCTTTTATGTCACTCTCAAGTATATCATCAAATAGTTAAAAAACTGAATGTCCTATACGAAGTTAATTACAACAGTCTTACCACCCATTTGTTTCTTGATTTTCTGTAGAACTAGTGATTTATCATTACGAACACAGAACAGAGCTGGTAATGATAATTTCAGGTCAACAAACTTTACTTGGCCATGTTCATAAAGAAAAAAAATTATCATTCCTTATAAGAGCCCATATTCCATGAATAGAATGGCCAACATCATAGAATAGAATTGCAAATACCAATGATCATGAAACAGAGACACTGTGTTTATTTGTAATTTACTTATAATTTAATTGTTAACACAGGAATTAATACGTTTCTCATAGCAACATTCTAGCCCACATAAAAATAATATTTAAGCTGTAAAATAATAACTGCAAAATAACATGGCATATTCCATTTTTGCAAAATGAAAAATTCTCTACGTGCCTCACACTCCCGTCTAGTCGATGTTTCATTTTTATATAAATGCTTTTTAACAACTTCATCGACAAAATCGGATAATGTGATGGAATTTATTCATTAGAGTTCAATCATAAATAATTCAAAATAAATATGTAAGTGCGATGGCCTACGGCAGACTTTGATTTACAGCATTTTCCATGTACAAGCTTTCAAAAAGGTGTACCATGCCAATCGTCACCAGCATGAAAATATTTAATTAAAAAGTGCTTCTCGATTCGTTTTGCCTTAAATCGACATTCAAATATTCTCTCCGCATTGTAAGTAATCCCTAAATTTACATTTCAGATGTATACATATGTATATGTAGGTACGCATACATATATTGTTCTGTACTTCTATTTTCTTAGCTAAAAAAATTGTTAATTTTTAATTCCATACAATTTAATAAATGCATGCCATATACAGTACTGAAGGAGAAAACCAATTTATCAGAAGTCATATAAATCTAATTGGATGTGATCTATGTTTCAAAATTTGCATTATTTCAACAAGTTTTGATGCTTGGAAAGGGGTAAGGCGTATATATGTGCCCTTCAAACGGGTCTATGAATTCCCAGCAACGAAAATTCCACGAAATCCCACCGGGACTGAACCCAGTTTATATAAGGCTTAACGTCTCGTTGACATAGAGGTCATTAGAGATGGCGTCATGCAACTTTGACACAATGACAGAAACTTGCAGAAGGAACCATCCCAGGCCAGCATCCCAGTTTACATAACTTTCCCACTCGTATGACAAAAGCTCCTGTAACCACTGACTTTAATCCTATTGTAACAAAAAATAGGAATGTTAAGTTACTTTGAAATACCATCTCTAAAAAATTATTTAACAAAACATTTTATCTATTTTTATAGCTTCCATTACTGATGTACTATTACCATCCACTTATGGAAGTTGTAACATTTGCTTACTTCTGTTTACATGCTTAAGCAGTTTAATAATTTTGGATCGTTTGGTATGTTTCGTCCCTTCGTAACACCTTGACGTCACTTGGACATTTTTGCTGAACACTTATACGTTCTAGAAATGGCATATAATACACCAAATTCTTGAACACTGAATGTTACTTGGCTACTGTCCGTGTGCCAGCTCTAAGTCCCTGGCGGGTATGCGTTTTTCGTCTGTAAACATGTTAATAATACGAGGCAGATATCATGTTGACACATATACTAACCGCAATAACGACTTAAGTTAGGACGTGTTTGCAACTGTGTTACTGTAGCGTACATGATGTTAAGGAGAGACAATGCATACACGCCAGGGATTCAGAGCTGGCAGGTGCACAGTACGTGAACAGCCTAGTTTGGCAACAATGCTACAGCCTAATAAAGGAATGAAGTGATGGAAAGAGACCGGTAAATGCCCCCGGGAAGGGGTGTGAGTCAGGAAAGATTAACAAGGGAAAATATGTGGGGAGGGATGTGAGGAGTTGGCTTACACCACGTGATCAAGAATGCGAGTGTGCTGCTCTCCTTTGTGAATCTGCGGAACTATTTCAGCTACGAAGAGAAATGATTCTCTAAACACACAACAGATGTGTTAGTATCGGAAACCTGCTACAAGATGGCGGGGCCTAATACCCCTTAATGATTGGTAATGCTCAAGCTTACAGCATTTGAATGTTAACAGCTGCATCTTGTCTATCTGGAAGGAACAAATTTGGCTGGCAGCTTTGGCATTTGAGCTGGCTATAGGGAGGGTCTTGACAGCGTCAATAAGGGCAATGAAGCATCATGTCAGCAATGCACACGCCCGAAGGATTGGAATTTCCTTTTTGGTACATGCTAGGAATTAAGGTACGCTCTACCAATTATATTAACTGTGAACTGTGTATCGTTCGAAGGTGACTCTGAGCATAATGGGTGAGCATCATTTCCCAGAGGCCGGTAAAATATTGTAGCCTACTGCTGACGTATTCGAAAAACTTTGATGGAACTTGAAAGTGACGACAGGACAGGTTTACAGAATGGTTCATGTAAACAGATTTCTTTAGTTTAAAAACAAAAGGTGACTTTGTTAATTAGGCCTGGCTAGGAACTGTGCTGATGGCAAAATTGCTATTGAGATCATAGTATTGGGTAATTGTGTCGTGGCAATTTAAGCACAGTTTAGCACATGTGGCAGATTGTTTGAGGATTATTGTATACTGTTTAAAATGCAGGTAAATAGATTGTATTAACTTTGATTGTAATGTGAGACTGGTAAGCGAGTATTGATGTTTTTACAATTCTATTATTGGGTGAAAGCTGTAGATAAAATTGTATTAGGCATAAAATTAATTCAGTATTGGATAGCATATGTATCTGCTAAGTGTTGCGAATTTACAGGATAACTACAAACTGTTGGGAATATAATACCCTGACTGTTCCCACCCGAATTGACAATTTTCCCTATCCTAATAAATCTTTTCTAAACCCAAATTTCTGACCTATTTAAAAGAAATAATTTTCCCTTTGTCCAATTCAATGCACTTTGCGCATGGCACAAATTTAATGTACTGTAAGGTATAACATTTGTGTTCTTTTTAAACAATTCTTGAAATGGGGCAAGCTAAAAGTCAAATAAGTATTATGGATGCATGCCATTGCAGCAAATCGTGTGTCAAAGAAAACCAGACAGTACATACAGACAAACAGAAAAATAAATAACCACAAGAATCCTTTTGTTTGTCTGCATTTATTATCTGGTTTCATGTGACAAACCATTTGCTGCAATTAACGTATGTCCAAAATACTTCTTCGATTTGCAATATTTGCACGAAACATTCATGCCACGGAAAACACTGATTACATAGTAAACACACTAGAGGTGTAATAACATATTTGTGTGCTGTACAATATTTTTGCAAGTTTATTATGTAGGCCTACAATACAATAAAAATTATAACTGACAGTAATAACTTTTAAGTACATTTTTATGGTAAGAAATTTACAGTAATCTCAAACTTATGGCTTCTCACATTCGACAAATTAAATATACTAACTTCATGTACTACACTACTTGTATAAAAAATTCTTACCTCAGAAAAAAACTGATTCAGTAATCTACACACTATTAACAATATATTTTGCATATTCCAATCCTGCATGTTGAACTAACATAATTAAATCAAAATTACAACTGACAGTTGAAACTCTTAAGTAGTTAATTTAAATTTATGTAAAAAATTTACAGTAATACCAAATTTATAACCTGTTACATTGGTCAAATTAAAAGTACAATTTCATGTAGCACACAACTAAATTATGTGTTGGGAAAATTCTTATCCCATAAAAACCTATTTCGTGGATTACATACTACCTGCAATCAAAAAGCACAGTACCATACAACAAGGTTATACAAAAAGTTCCTTGAAAAATTTAATTTTATGAATGAGGAATTTACAGAGAGATCCTGTGAAGTGTGTTTGTAGCTGTGCCCGTGTAAAGCAGTTCTATGATCTGTTTTTGGTAACTCTACAACCACCTAGTGCCCCTCCCCACCTCCGCACCCAAGGGCTCCTCTTCCAATTCCAATCATGATAAGTTCTTCCACCATAGTACCTCAGCCCTCTTTTCACAAGCAAACATGCTGCTGTACAAGTTTAATTCCGCTCTCCATTTCTACCATCCCTTCTTTCCAAATGGGCAACTGTATGTTACAAATTAAAGTTAATGAAAACAAGAAAGAAAACAGCACTGCAGGATGCAAGTTTGCTTTCTCATGTTACAAAATTGTTTGCAGTATCATTTTACAAGCTAGTAGCTGTCTTTTCACTCATTGGCACTAACAGAATGAAGTACACGCAAAAAAAAAAAGCAGACACGCTATCAGCCTTCCACATCAGCAAGAGAATCGGACTAAGAGAGAAAGGTGCACATAAAAAAAACAGACAAGCTATCAACCTTCCTCATCAGCAGGAGGCGTTTTGCAGTAAACAACTGTGAATAGATTAAGGATAGAAGTGGCATAAGTAATGCAGCAGGCACCTTCTGGCTGCTATTAGTGGCTTTCTTCCCCGAGAATATGGCTCGTGATGTACGGAAAAAAGCAACAGAGCGACTTCACACTTGCTAGTCAACGTACCTGGTAAGTATGGGTTTGTTTTAAGTAATTGGTGGTTAATTAACTTGATAGATAGGTAGGCTCTTACATGTCGCCAAAAATAGACATAATTGATGAAAGTTCGAGAGTTTTATCTATCACTGAACAGGTTTTTTTTAAGATTATATTTGTAATTACCTGTTCTTGGAGTACTTTTATGTCGTGCTTATGTCATATTAAAGAAAATGTTGATAGTGAGAAAGAATGGAATCGTAAGCACTGGGCATATTTTCTGGACTTCAGGATACACCATGTATATATTGTAAAATTCAGTAAAATAAGCGCATACTGTTAGTCGAAGATGACCCCACAATTATATGTTCATTATATGACCGTGGTGTTCTTCTCAATGAAAGGTCTAGCATCTAACAGGCTCTGCAAGCTTATGTATATGGATATTGTAATTTAATGTTGGCCGACTGTAGTATTGATGGAATATTTGAATGCATCACAATGACCACGAACATCCTGGAACAGAATGGGTGACCGAGTAAAAGGGGGATTTCACCTTTCCCTTCTGCATGTCAATACATGTTGCCAGCTTATTAATGTTTGCTCGTCTTCCTTACAACTTCACTTTGTTACTCACTTTTCTTCCACCCCGTACCATTTTCTCTTTCCCAAACTTTCTCTCCCCCACCCCACAACATTCCCTTGTCCTTTCCATCTTTCTGATCATCATATGACATAGGCTCAGCACAGATACTTTTTTAAATAACTTTCAATTACAAGCACATGACCGTTGTCTGGGCCAGAAAAAAACTTATAATTACAAATTAACCGTATTTTGAGTTGACCAGACAGTAAAACACATAAACCATTTTGCTGAATTTTGGGAAACAATGTATCCTTCGATTAATAATTTCCAACTAACCGATAGCAATTTAATAAGGGTTGACTTACTTTTCAGTTAAAGAACTTAAGAGTCACTTCACTAAAGTAATATTTGAAAACAGGGAAGTGAAATGTATCTGATTATATTCCAAAGTGATACTAGCATTGCCTTACTGAGAAATAATAAGAACCTTATGCACTGAAGAATGTGACCATTTTGTTTCCCTAATAATAACATTTGTGATATTTGTATCCCGGGAAAAACAAACTAGAAAGAGTTTTACAAATTTACCTTTGAAAAGGAAACCTACCAGAACTCTTGAAGTAAATTCTTCACATGTAATTGGCAGTACTACCACTCTCACCTATGATTCTAAGAGGTACATTGTTACAGTAACTGACCATTTTCTCTCATTTTTCTGTGGCCTGTTTACTATTCCATAAGTCAGGATTTTTCAGGAAATTTGAAGAGCATGAAGTTTGGATCAAGAATACAACATGTTTTTTGTGACAATGGGAGAGAAAACTTTTCAAGGCAATTCAATGATTTTTGTAAGTCAAAGGGTATCCAAACAAAATATGGTACATCATTCCAAGAAATCCCATTTAAATGGCTAGAATGAACGATTTAACAGAAGTTTATTGAACTCTCAGCAGTACGTTGTTTTGACTCTAAGTTGGAAAAGAAAAACTCAGGTGAAAAAGTAATTTGTGCTGTAATATATGTAATGAATAAAACAACAATTATTACTCTATAGGAATGATGTCCAGCTCGCTTATGGTAAGGTTGATATAAGAAGATTAGAGTTCTTGAAACAAAAGCATAAGCACATATTCCGAAGAAAAAAAAATGTCAAAGGAAAGCTAGAGCCAAGATCTAATCCACTAGTTAAAATGGGCTACTGCCAACGGATACATTTTGTAGGATAATGGAATGGGTAGAAAAACTACCACTTGCAGTGTTAAATTTTTAGATAATTTTTTATATGATGAGACTGCTAAGAATAAATCTCATGGTGTGAGTGAAATCCATGAAATTGTGTACCTACTTTAAATTTTTCGCAAGTGGCTAAATTATGTGAATCAATTGGCAAAACAACCTCTGAAGAAGAATATGAAGATGTCTTAAATGGTTTTCAAGAAGAAAAAAATTGGTTGAAACCAATTTACCAGGAAGAAGTCAACAAAAGATGAAACATCAAAAATCATTGAAATATTCTGATATTAGTCAAGGAGTTGTACCGTCAGCAAGTTATCTTTTACCGTCTGAGTTACCAAATAAATTTTACTCAGCTAAATACATTGGAGAAAGAAAACAACAGCTACTGCTGAGGAACTTAAAACATTACAGAAGAACAATTTATGGGAACTACTTACAGAACCAAGTGAACAACACATAATTCATTCAAAGTGGGTCTTTACTGAAAAACAAATATTGGGCTAGAAAATCAAGAAGGTAAGACTTGTAATGAGTGGGTGTTCCCATGACTCAAATATGATGAAAAATATATGCACCAGTTGCTCGAATGACATCTCTAAGAACACCACTCTGTAGCAGTCCAGAAATAATAGATCATGGACCAGCTAGAAGTCAAGTGCGTGTTTTTGTGTGTGAAACGGGGAACTTGGACACTCCAGTTTATGTGAAAATAACTGAAGGTGTTATAACAGCAAAAGGGGTTAGCAAGAATTCAATTTTAAAATTGTTGAAGTCCTTATAGAGTCTCAATGTACCATTTGAATTATGGTATAATAGGCTTAAAATAAGTTCAATTTGGTTTGAACGTTAAAAGCCTTTTAGTTGATCCACTGATTTTTAGGAAGGGTATGTAAAAGAGTTATTATTTTCTCTGACTACAATTCAAAAATAGTTTTACTTAAAGATGAATTAAAAAGAGAATATGAGATGAAATAAATGTACGATAATCAGGGTTTTGTGTAAGTGTTTAGGTCTTGAGTTAAATATGATAACAACTTAATACAAACAAGTCAAAAGAAGTAAATTGAAAAAATATTCCATAGGATTAAAATGTATGACAGCAGATTTTTACATATTCCTATAGAACCAATATTAAATTTCAGTTCATCAAATTAATGTAAGTAGAAATTGCTACACAAGAAGCTGTTTGGTTCACTCATATATTTTACGTTAGTTAGTCATCCAGACTTGAGTTTGGCTGTTAAATATTTTAGTTAGTTTCAGAACTGTGATAATGAAACCCATTTTATGGATTTGAAAAATGTTTTGTTATATTAATCAAATAAAAAATTATTGTTTGCAGTATTTTAAATTTTATGGAAATGCCTTATATAGAGGCAGACTTTACTAATGACACTGTGAACACAAAATATGTTACAGAGTATTAATTACAGTTTCAAGTAATACTGTAATATTTAAAGACAATCAGTACTCTGTAAACACAAGTAATACCTTTAAAACTAAGAGATCAAAACATATTTCTGTTACCACTGATAGCAAAAGTCATTGTATAGGACACCACACCATTAATTACAGGCATGGAGGCCTGGCAAGACTACTTTTCAGGGTGTGATGTCACCTGTGTGGCTCTAACCCTGAATATCACTCGAGAAGTTGGAACAGTCAAATTGCTGAAAAAAATGTAGGTGTGTGAGCTCTTAAAAGTGTCTCACACGCCAACCGATCACAATCCGAGAACCTGTAAAAATGTTTTCTCCACATCATCCGGTAAAACTCCCATCTCTCACACACCGTCCCATGATTCCCTGTAGTCTTCTTCACAGGCTTGCCACTTCCACTTCCCATGACGACTCATCCCAGATATAGTACAATGTTAAATGTTCAGAAGAAAAGTGTTATGTTAATTAATTATTACGAAGATTAAGTTATCCAACGCTAAAAGAATGGATATTGCATATTAAACAATGATGACGAATCGCTCATGTCCTAAACAAAACCATTTACACTATAAAGTTGGTATTGCAAGTGGCGGTGCTCCATGGCGGCTTGTGGAGCTACATAGCAAACATAAACAAAACATACACTCAACATACAAAAATAAAGTCCCAATGAAAAAGAACACAAGCAAATTGAGGTGCAGGTCAAGACTAAACTAATTACTTTACAGTTTTATAAGAACACTTCAGTGCATCAAGTAGAAAGGTACATCGCAAAAAAGGTTATGTGTCACTCAACCTCGGCGCACTACATGATTGAAGACGTGACGGGAGCCTCATCAGGCAAAAGAATGTTAAGGGTGAAGCCCTAAATGAAGTTCCTGTTAAATTTCATATTATGTAACAAAAATGGAAAATGTAATGTTAAATTATGTAAAAACTTGTAATCAAATTGCAGCTTAACTTAAGCTTTATCTTATTGTTAGTGAAATGTGTTCAAGGCTTTAAGTAAATCAATATTGGAGCAGACTGTTGTATGTGTTAATATTGTTTATGTGTATGTGTGTACAAACGTGGCTCTGCTTGAATCGACAACCCTGAATGTGTTAGAGCAGACAGTTGGTAGTTTTAGTACATCCGTAAGAAAATATGACATAGATAACTGTTCTGTTGGCTTTTAGTAAAGGAACATAATTCTATACTATGAGTTATTTTGTTTCCACTACATTATCTAGGCAACAAGTTCTACTGCCACTTAGTAATATTATTAAAAAAATTTAAAATTTTTTATATTTACCTGTTAACGACTCAGTTTGTTTACATAAATATGCTTCAATTCTGTTTTCGGTATATTTTCAAACAGGGCAGCACGATTTTGGCCTTCTCCTTTCTTCACCCAATGTCCATAAACACGAAACGCACATGCATCTATCACCTAAAACATTATAAACACCACTCAGAAACCTGAAATGATCTTTAATAAAAATGTGTTAGATGCTCAATTTAAAAGATAAAAGACATACAACTCTTGGAAACCACCAATGCAGAATGCTGAGCAGGTATGGGAATGACTGAATAGCTAGTTTCAATTCATGCTATTGGAACACATTTACACTTAACGTTTGTATAGTATCTGTTGGCGTACAATAGGCATATAATCATGCTGTAGTTCCAACAATGCTGCCTGATGCACCCATGTTAATTGTCAGTCTCTCTCCCGACCTGTTTCACAGGATTTAACTACGATATACTTCCCCTTGCGACTTACCACCAAAACAGTATGCAAGGTGCATTGTTGCTACATCACCTCAGCCATTCCAAATGGAGACACCACATTTAAATATCAGTTTTTAAAATGTTATAATGTTGTTTTCCTAAATCACAAATAATGTCACATGACACTTTCGTGGAGCATATTTTCTGTTGATTTCTGGCCACAGAATCACGTGGTACTGAGTCTGAGAAAATACTGCTACATGTATCCAGTATTTGAAGGTTAATAATGACATAAATAAACATAGTTTATTTAAAAAAATAAGTGAACATTAATGACAAATTTTAAAATAATAGCATTAAAGTTTAAGTTTCAAAAAAATCTGTACCCTAATATATTTAAAGTATAATTTTAACAACCATGGCAGTTAAGGAAACCTAATTCTTCCTCTATATATGAAAGATTAAGAAATGTAATAAATAAGAAAAAACATACTTCCTTTTTGTTTTCGAGTTTGATTATGAGAGCTAGCATAGCACCACATGTTAGTTCTTCCCAAAAATTGTCTACACACACACATATGCACACATACACATATGCACATTCATGTTCACACATGTATGTGCAAAAATGCTTGCATGCCTATGTACACAAACATGCATACACACATGTGCACAAATGCTTGCACGCCTATGTTCACAAGCATGGATTTACACACATGCACACATATGTGCATGCATGCCCATACATCAGCATGCACATATACACACATTCACACATACAGATATAATGTTTAAGAAATATGTAACCAAATTTTTAAAAGGGGACTGCCGACATGAAAAAGAGGCCTGATATGTGACCCCACTGATACATCACAAATGTTAGGGACTGTAGAAACCTTTGTAGGTGAAGTCTGAAAAACATATTTTGCAAGATATTAGGAAAAATACTTACATTAAAGGAACAAAATTTGGAATGTGAAATTGACATGCACGGTCATCACAGGGTTTGTCTATGCAGTGATTTGGAGAGTAAGGATGGGCACCAGCTGGCCAGTTTTGGTTATTCTCGAACCAGTAAAACACTCTTGAAATGTCAGGGTTGGGGTCAATGCCTGGGGTATATATACCCTGTGTGCTGCTCTCTGGTGAGGTTAGTCGAGATTTATTTATAATGGAACCTATTATAGGCTGGTCCATGCCGCAACACATATCAGTAGTAGTTATAAATGTGCTGTCAGTCACCCAGTACACGATATGTACAACTTCAGTATCAGGAGGATTCCAGGAGCGTGGAGTGGGCTATTACCTACAAAAAGGCGCAAGAACCAGGAGTGTGGAATGTGCTGCTACCTCCGTAATAGGTTGAGCACCAGGAGGGAAGAATGGGCTGCTACCTATGAAAAGGAGAGCGCACCAGAAGAAGAATGGGCCGCTACCTCCGAGGACAAGCAAACAAGATGGGATAAAGGAAGGTGTTGAAGGAATTTAACTCTGGGAAGTGTTCCAGCCATTTATTCCCTACCAGGAAAGGTGAGGTAAAATTCCATGGTTTGATCGATAATCCTTACATATTATATTGCAGAGTCTACGTACTTCAAATGGGTGCAGTTCCCTTGAAACAATAATACAGCATACAATGGATGACTACAAGCAGTCATACATTAGTCAATTAATTACAGTATGAACAGCAAATATGTTAATATAATTTACAAACACATGTTACAACAATAATAAATGAGAAAATATTTATTTGTATACACTTTATCACCTTTCAGTGGTAATTTAGAATCACTGGCTCTGTACCTGACAGTACCTCATAGATAATTGTATTTGTGAAGTTTTTTGCACCTTGTGTTGGTTGCACTGACCTGGAGTAAAGAACACAATTTGCCATTCTGCAACTCAGTGAAATCATAAATTGGAAATGTAAAACAAAGAATTCACTGTGAGATCACACACACACGCACGCATGCACCCACACACCCATGCACGCACGCACCCACGCACGCATGCACGCACACACACACACACAAAATTTGCTACTTGGAAATTATAGACAGTAACATATATCCACTGTTTTGAACACACGAAAACTATTTACAAATGTCCTGGATGGTGCCTGTAGCCTTGGCAATTGCATGCATGGCCACAGAAGATGTCAGGAAGGCTGGACGATGTATCGGGTGAAACAGGCCGGTAACAGGCGAGGTCAATAAGGGCTTAGTGGGAAACGCCAGATGGCATCAAGGTAAGTAAACAGAAATCTGTGATAAAATAAAGTTATGGTGCAGTGAATACATAAAGGAAAGAAGAAATGGTTTGCACCATGTTACATACAATATGGTTACCGTGACTGAAAAATGATGTTCGCTGCCACAATAATTACACAATGTGTCAAAATTAGATAATCAGGTACTTTTCTTGCAACTCTGTAGGTACCACTATTTTTGTGTAAAATTCATCCAAAAGTTATATGGCATTGCACATAGTGCCTATTGTGCCGGAATCCCTCAGCACAGTATATACAAGAAAGGGATTAACGGGATTGAAACTCCAGCTAACTACAGGAACTCTGAAATAAGTAGCAACGGACTGTATTATAACAAACATACGTGATTATTAAGAAAAGCATTACAAACTGTGCTGGCACATGCAAGCATTACAGTCGCGAACATGGGTAGAGGAAACAAGCAAAATTTAATAGCAGCAAAAGTGGTTGAATGCAAGCTGGAGCTCTCCGACATTCCGTCAAACAGGACCGAAAAACAACAAGCAAACAAATCAGGATGGAACTGTGCAACTTACCGGGATTCCAAACATGAAATTCCGAGCGACCCAACAAAACTAAAAAGAAAACAAACACTTACCAACAAAGAATTAAACACACACCAGTCGACGGAAAGCCGAGAGAGCTGGAGCAAAGAAATCATATGCGCTGGACGGCAGGCAGAAGCAAAGTGGCGAGGGCAGGTTAAAACGATGCTGGCCACAGCTGGCCACTTGAGGGGACGGGAAAAGGAAGGTAGGAGACGGGGCAACTGACAGGAGGGAAGGACCCGAGCAGACCCGACGACACCCGAGATAGGCCGAAGGCGATCATAGCGAGGCTGACGTCACTCCAATCCTCCGCTCACACACAAGCACAGGTCCGACACCAACATACACAAATGATGGCCCGACCTCGAGTCCATCTGCAGGGTACTGCTAGGGCTGAAGAAGCCCCAGTACACTATCACTGACCAAACTGAATCTCTCAAAGTCACTTTGATTTCGCTCCCCTCTTTCTTTCCCTCCATTTGTTAATTTTATGTTTTCAATTTACTTCTTGGTGCTACTCCTTTACATCAATATGTTAAACATTCTCAATCTCCGAACTCTACGTAAACATAGCAGCACAACCATGAAGAAATACATTAAGTTCTCGCATAACATTGCCTCGCTCAGTCTTTTGTACTTTGACACTATGATTTACATCAAAGTTGGCAGTAATTACTTTAGCACTGTTTCAAACATAAATACTTGCTGTATTTTACAGCACATCACCATGCAGTGCACTGTCTACCTTGCACATCATTTACACCTTTGTTCTACGTCTGATACCACAATATAAATGTTCTCTAAAAATAAGCCTCATAATTTTCATACCGAAACACATCAAGTTAAGCAATTATTTCACGACATGTAACGGCATGCAAACATAATCAGAACAATAAATATTATTCAATACGGCTCAACTTTTACAGCTCTAATATTTTACCAACAAAAATACTGAATTAAACCTAAATATAATGTGATGTTTTTACCAACTTGGACTGAGTTAAAATTGGATAATGTTACAATCATTAACTTATGTCCACTTCTTTGGCTGTCTTTTATTACTTGTTAATTACTGAGTCATCTATGCAAAAGTTATGATGCTGTGAACAAAGTGAAACAGAGGTGAGCTAACAGCGCTAACAGTTTACTGACCATTACATTTTTAATTTTTGTCAAGTTTTCTTTCTTCCTTATTCCGGAAGGAGTTTATGAAAAGTCACTTGGTTAACGTCAATACAGTAAAATTTCAAGTCTAATCGATTTAAAAGAGATTAGAATGAAGTTTGCTTGCATCCAAAACATGAACAGTTTATTGCTCTCATGTCTTATCACAACCCGTCTGAACTTTGGCAATAAAATAATCGGGTCACATGACCAAGGCAACCAAGCTTCATGGTGAATTCCAACTGACTGCTCTGGGGGCAGACACTGAGTGATCTGAAGAACTGGCCAAATCCATGAGTCACTGATTGCCCATGACAAGTGTATATTGTTTATGCTCTTAACAACTGAAATACATAGTAATTATAGTACTAAACAATTGTCCAAACTAACGATTTTCATTATAAAATTAGAAGCACGTAATATACAGAAATTCAAATCTATGAAATACAGTAAATACAGTATGTGTATCTCTAGTTTCACTTTCTTGACCAGCTGATAAATATGTACACACACCAGTCAGCAAAGCTAACAGGACTGTCATTTTAGCAACAAATAATATCATTAATAAAACAACCATAATTTGACACTATGTTAACAATGTTTTATTATTCTAGTTCTGAACCAAACTCTCAGCTGATTGCTGAGTTTCCATTTCAGCAAACACGTTCACCTTGTCTATGTAACAAGAGTTTGCCAACATATTTGCACTTGAATGCAGAAATGTCTCCAGACAGAATAGAAAGTTTTGCTCTCAGTGAACACTCATAAAGTGCAATTCACAATTGGAATATGAAAATCAGAATACTCACACTGCGTTCTGGTAACTGACAGCAGTCTGGAGCATGACTAGCATGTGCCTGTGGCCTGTTGTGTTTACGTGGTGTTTTGTGCACATTACTTATGTAATAGATACTGCTAAAATGAAAAACACATTAAAAAATTTTGCTGAAAAAGTTCCAACTACAATGCCAACATCACATTTTTTTTTTTTTTTTTTTCATCATGCACACAATTGTAAAGCTTCTTGGAAATACCACACAAGATAAGGTTACGATTGTGATTGGAAATCAAATTTCAATAGCATTAAAATACCAATAGTTTTCAGTATGTGTTGAGGGTAACAAAGAACAAATATTTTGTGGTGTGGAGACTCTACTTGTAAGTTTTTAACAACGAAACTAAGGAATATTGACATTGACGAAGGCTAACAATAAATCACGCAAGGGTTGTTTCACCGCATAATTTCACTTTTAACTCTACTCAAAATGATCGAAGAGATTTTAATTAGAATGCCACATATGTTACAACAGACAAAACATTTATTTACTCTGCTATTGTATAAATTTAGGTTAAGCTTATTTCTTATTTCTAATGGCAAATTTTGATGAGCTGTTTATTTTTGGAGCAATACAGTATATACACGATTTTAAAACTGTCGTAACGAAAAAAGTTTTTTTTATTATTGTCAATAAAGAACCTAATCATGATAATTACTGTGTTTTCCATTCTAAAGTCATTCTGTACACAAATTTTACACACATTCAATGAACTGTTGCAATTAAAATACGTTTGTCACTTTACCTCAATGTCAATTATTTATTTCATTTTCTTATTAGGATCCTATCCCCTGTCTATCTTAACTGTTAAAAATCTCTAGCATTCTTGTCGAATATCTTTACCTTTTAAAACCTGTATACAGCTTAACTTTGCTTAACAAACTTTATAAGGTGATGTTGAGCGGTGCTCCCTGTAATTAGTAAGGGTGATAGGAGTTCTGGAACTAAGTTTGTTTTCCTTGGAGTGTTAGTGAAAGCCCCGGTTGCCGATACTAGGGCTACACTATTCAACTCCAGACCTGTCACTCCACTGGCCATGGAGGGGTAGACCTAGGGGAGGGGGAAGTATCTAGTTCTGGTAGCCGGCGGTAGAGGCGTTCTGGTCGGCGACTCAATCCTGGAGGAGCACTGGGTGTCAGGTACTCCCTCTTGGATCGGGCTAGAAAAGGTCAACACCATTGTTGGGTGCGGGTGTCAGCTTAATGTTACAAACACATCAGTGGCACGAATTAATTATGATTTCTTCAGCTAAGTGAGGATAGCTGACGATGTTCCTTAATCGCCGAGTGCGCGAGACACTGCACTGAGTATGTGTATTTATCGCTGGAGCGGCAGTATTTGGACATGGTGAGTTTGATTTTAATTTCGCCGATTGATGGCGTCTTACGAAGGTGTGTTGTCGCGAGTACGAAACTCGCTGTATTCCTGGTTTTGACTAAAGTACTTGAGGAGGGCAGTCCCTTTAAGGTTTCTAGCCTTTTTTCCTTCTGGGAAAAGGAAGAAAGCCCTACGTGAATAGTAGCGGAAGGCTTATACTTTCACTATCAAATGAGGTACTGAAAAACGTAATCATGTTGTGAAGCTTACTGGTTTGACAGGACGTATGGAGCACTAGAGAAAGAGTGTGCAGTTTGTGATGTTCAGGTTATAAAACTGTTTAGAGAAGAGAGAGATTTTAAATGCCAAGATTTGGACATAATTCGATGCCTTGTGGCACGTGATTTTTTGATATTGTAAAGAGATTGTAAATTGTGTTGAATATTGAATAATAATAATCTTAAAAGTTACTATATGTTTCCTTTCTTTGCTCAAAAATGTTATGAAGGTAACCAGCATCTGTAATAGCTATAAACGTAGATAAGTTGATGTGAATTTCTATGAGTCTTGTCCCGTTCATGTATGTGTAGAGGTAAACATAAAGGCTTACATTAAGTGGGGAGCTAGGATAGGGGTAAATTGTGGGTACAATGTCTTATGAAAAATTACTTGGGCAAATTAAAAAAAATTAAAAATCTTTACTAAAAATACATATTTTTGAAATATAACACAAAAATAAAACATTAAAAAGACAATTTTACAATACACATTCTGGCAAATAAGTTAAGATATATGTTCCTAGAATTATTTATTTATTTAATGCAACTTATTTTTACATGTTGCGAAGTTAAGGCAAAATTGCCTTGTCTGCCACTTAACCACAGTGGTTACAACTTTTACGATCATCAAACAAAATTAATTATTCAATAAGCAAAGAACAGTCTCTAAAAATTACAAAACATAAAATACATTGTGAAACACAAAAACATTACAAAAGTTTTTCTTATTTTAATCACTCACACATTCACACCAAATTAATTAAAGTGAGATCATCCACTGTTCACACTGCACTATCAAAATCAGCGTTCATACATTTTAAAAGAGATCTTTTAAATGTGGGCTGAGACCACATTTGTTTCACATTTTTCTCTAGTGCAGTCCAGATGCACGCTGCTGAAACTGTAAAAGATTTAATAAGAACTAGTGCGATGCTTAGGTATGAGTAGAGAAAGAGTGGCTTTCAAGTGGGTATCAATTTTTTGACGGGAATGTAATTCAAATTAAGTTGTTAAATAGGAAGGAGATTTATAATATAAAACCATTCTTAAAAGAAGGAGGCAATGTAATTTACATCTGTTTTCCAGTTGTTGCCATGACCATTTTTTATAAAAAAAAAAATAGATATTACATGTGTTTTAAGGTTAAAAATATAACGTACATGTGTATCTTCAATCTTCTGCAATCTAATTGCTTGTTCGTCAATAAGGTCGCTGTACACCCCGTCACAATAATCAAACAATGGAAAAATGAGTGCCTGGACTAGGTATTTTTCAATGCGCAAGTGGAGTTGATTTTTTAGGCATTTTATTGAGTGAAGGGTGGCCAACGCCTTCCCACATATGCTAGCTGGGTAAAGAGACCAATTTAAAGTGCCATTAAAATGATTCTTAGGTTTTTCACTAAGAACGTCAACTTGAGTTCTGCATTGCTAAAAATTAATTTTTTGGAAAATCTGCAATAACCACTTTCAGTAACGTCTTATTACTACCACACAAAATGGCCCGAAACTTGCTCAGATTAATTGACAGTCCATTTTCAGCAGACCAGTTAAGGACAACCTCCAGGTCAATATTGAATTCAGCAACGGCTTTAATTGTATCAGATGGAGGGAAAGACTAATACATTTGTAAATCAACAGCATAAAAACGGTGTTGGGTGTATTTAAGTGTATTCAATATGTTGTTCATATATAATGTGAACAAAGCTGGACCAAGCACCAAAACTTGTGGCATACTAGAGTTGACTGTTGACCAATCAGATTTTAAATTACCAGAAATGACACTTTGACACCTACCTGATAAATAAGACTTGAACCATGCGATAGAATTTGTGAAGAAATTAAAATTACTTTGCAGTTAATCAAGCATTACATCATGATCAACATTGTCAAAGGCTTTGCTAAAGTCTAGGAGAGTAAAAAGAGAAAAATGTTTTATGTCAGCGGCACGTCTAATGTCATGTATTATATTCACAAGTGCAGTATTAGTTCCATGACCTGCACGAAAACCTCATTTGTAGTTATCAATGAAGTGATGCCTTTCAATGTAAGCTCAAAGTTGCTCCAAAATAAACGTTCTAGTATTTAAGAAAGCACAGGTAGAATATATACAAGATGGTAGTCTGAAATTGTGGACAGATTTAATATTTTTTGAACAGGCTTTACAAGAGCATTTTTCCATGCATTAGGAATTTCACATTTTTAGTAAAGAATTAAATATACTCAGAAAAGAAAAGAAAATACAAGGAATAAATCGTTCAATTACATGTATGGATACACCATAACTCCCTACTGCCTAACTTTTTATGCAATAACTGGTTTGTTAACATATTTCAATATTCTGTTTTTAAATTCAATCATGCTATTTGTATTATTGCTTACAGCACCTAATTATCATACAGTGGAATTTTTTATATTAGGATCCATAGGAATGGTGTTATTCAAGGAAAATGTATTGAGGTCATTTGGATCAATGCTGCACATAATTAGCAGTTCTTTCTTCTCACTCTTAATCCTTGCAAGTCCTTCCATAGTTGGGCAGGCGATGGATTACGCTTACCGAGCTCTGAGGCAGGAAAAAATTTAGCTCTGCGAACCTCATGTGCACACTTGTTTCTTAAAACACGATAGGTTTCAAAATAGTTGCAAGCAATTTCATTCGCATGCTTTAGTGATTTTTTGTAGCATCTGAAGTCTGTGTCACATTGTGACATTAATGACAGTATGTCAGTGTGACACACGTATGGCCTCTGGAGGAGCTTGTTCATTAAGAAAGTAAGCATTTCACTGAAAAGATAAATTTTTTCATCAACTGTATATAAGTTATCAATATTATGCCAAGGTAGCACTACTACAGTATTTAACATGTCAGTCTTGTTAAAATTTTTTATCTCCCTGTAAGATACCGTTTTGGCAGAGAATTTAGGAGTGCAGATGGAGTAAGCAAGATACACGAGATCATGCTTTGACAAACCAGGCTGGAACTTGAGCATGCCTTCCTCGCCACTTTGTTTGGATCACAGGTAATAGTTAAATAAAGGCACATAAACGAGATAGAGGATGTGTGGTGCATAGCGTCAAGAGGACATAATGACAGATTAAGGGATGAAATCATATAGAGAAGTTTGGATCTATTAGAGTTGTTTTTATTGATGTCTATATTGAAATTACCCATGATAATAGTAGGGCTGTAAATGCTGGCATGTCTTATGATTTCTCGTCCAATATGATTAAAACTGCCCACATTAGGTGGCTTATAAACTACTATAAGCAATATTTTTTGTTGACTAACATTAAGTTCAAGCATTAAGTACTCAGCATTGTCTGCATATGCACTGGGAGAGGAAGACACTTGTTTAGCATTAAGGTAATCTCGAAGGTATATTGCTATTTCGCCTCCTCTCTTGTTTTCACAATTCTTCCTGTATAACATGAAGCCGTGTAGCTGAACGAAAGCACTACGCAGGGTCAATTTGAGCCAAGTTTCAGACAACACAATGACATGCAGACCAACACCTTGAAAGATAGCTTCAAACTTGTGGAAGTTAGCAGGTAGAGATTAAGTGTTGAGTGAGCCAGTTGGAGGATGCTAGGTTAAAAGCACGACAATCTGGGGAAGGCAGAGGGAGGGAACAAAGCTCTTGGAAACATGCAGAGGTGGGACTCAATGCTGCCAACTTTTGCTCTTTGAGAAACATGCAAGAACCCATCTGAAACATGCACTCAACCAACAGAGCAGCAACGATGAACAGTGGACGATCTATATGTAGCAAGCACAGAACACATGAGGACACACAAACACACACACGTGCATACACTGATTAATATTAAAACCGAAAACATCATAGAAATAAGCACCAGCATAACACACAGTAAAACAGCAAAACAGAAAAAAGGAAAAAAGATATATACAGTAGAAGCTCGATGAAGCGCTCATGTCGGGAGACTTAAATTTAAACCGCGCTATATACTATGCGTGCTGTACCGAGATAGACCAGAAAGAACAAAAAATGTTTTCAATAAAGTGTTATTCAGTGCCGCAATGTTCTTATTTGCCACAGTATCACGTTAAACTTTCATCCGTTATAAGTCGGCCCGTATTATCCGCGGTATTTCATTCCAGGAAATCAACGAATAACGAAAATGGCATATATTAAAGACAAAGTAATAACCTACATAAACCACTACATACAATTGACAAAAAAAATTTTAGCCCCTAATCTCAAATGCTACTATATTTGTGCGAGGTACAGATATTTAATAGGTTCGTAAAGTGCCCCACATCATTTAAATATCGTAAAAATTACACATAGCATGTGCATTGCAGCACAAGTTAGATACAGCGGCCCGCAGCAGCCACACTGCGAGGGGTCGCGGTGACTTGGCAACAGCGCACGCGAGCCTGGTGATAGGCTACTGCTGACGTTACAACACATCATGGGCCTGATCCACCCCGCTATCTCTCCACCCACCCTACACTGCCAAGGACGTGCACTGGGCAGACAGAGTGTGTCTCCACAATTGTTGATAGAATTGCTACTGATAACACTATTTCTCGCGTGTAATGCGTACTTTATCTTTGTCAACTACATAAAACAACAGTGGAACAAGCACAATTACGACTACATGGGCGTGAATGTCTGCATTTGTCTCTAAATATTTCTTGCTTGTATTGCGTGCATATAAATTACAGAAAAGAATTGGATTATAAACATAAAATATTTTGACCATAATATACTATGTAAGCAGTTTCGTTTTTAATACAGCATCATTTAATATACTAAAATAGACTTGGCTAGGTTTTTTTTCACACATGTCACTGAAAAATTAACTCCATAGGTAAACATGGATAAGGACAAAGTTTTAGCGGTTTCCGTTTTAATACAGCGTCACTAATAGCAATTAAATAACTTAGCTAAATTTTTTTGCCCTTTTTGGTGCAGTACTAACACTTGATACTATTTGTCGTGCTTTATTTTGAGATGTACGAATGACACACTCGTTTTTCCACCATACCTGCAGCCAATTGCAACAGATATCTTTGATTAAATGTCGCTTTTTCATTTTGTAAGTCAAAGCAAGAATTTTGTTATATTCTCTTCGGTTTAGAAGGATCGTTACAGTCTTTCTTTTTAGAAAACATTACGCTGCAGGCCACGGAATTGTGTATAATTGCACACAGCAGAGGCGCTTTAGGGCCGTGTACTACGTGCGGGTGGGCGGCAAGTGGGCAAACAAGACAACGTAATTAAATACACGCGTGTGTTCTGTGTGGAAGCAGTTTGCGGGCAGGCGAAAGATGACGCAGCCCGTGGGAGATATAAAATCATTTAGTTATGAAAGCGTGCTGCAAGCGATAAGATCTACGCAAGTGAAGTATCACTGTCCGCACATTCGACACTGCAACGCTTCCTTGCCTCTGGTGCCTGCACTATCCGCTGACCGCTGGTAAACAAACATACAGTGCAAAACTAGCTGCTCTCTCGTGCACAAGTGGCACGCTAGTAGTTGGTACGACAAACTATGCACGCGTGTGGCCGAAAATACGAATTCTTAAGAATTTCATATTTATATTTTTACGTTTTTTTCCTTAGTTTTCCAACCGTGGTTGGTGAAAACTGCGGATACAAAGTCCGCGGATACGGCAGGCTGACTGTAATACAGTACTCCAGTTTAACTGTTAAACTACTGTAGTTTATGTTATGTCAATAATGTTTAACTTACTTGCTACGTGGGTAGGAAGTGATAGTCACAGCTGACGGCGCACTAGCAGCTGCCAACAAGAATTTATTGCGATCAGTTCAGTTTTTTTTATGTAGTACGATGTCGCAGAAAAGAAAGGCTTATTCGGTGAAAGACAAGTTGAACATTATAGATATAGCATAAACTACAGTAGTTTAGAAGTTAAACTGGAGTACTTTAATACAGTCAGCCCGCCTTATCCGCGGACTTCGTATCCGCGATTTTCACCAACTGCAAATGGAAAACGAGGGAAAAAACGTAAAATATATACATGAAATTCTTAAGAATTGGTATTTTCGCGACCACGCATGCATAGTTTGCCATACGAACTACTAGCATGCCATTTGTGCACGAGACAGTAGCTAGTTACGTGTTGTCAGCCACTGTTATCTACTTCGTTATGCAATGTGCTTGGTGCTCGCTGTTTGTTTGTTTACAAGCGGTCAGCGGATGGTGCGGACAGCAGTACTTCCCTTGCATAGATCTTATAGCTTGCCGCACGCTTCCAAAACTAAATGAATTGATATCTCCCGCGGGCTGCGTCACCTGCCCGCAAATTACTTCCACGCAGAAGACACGCGAGTATTTAATTACATTGTTTTGCTTGCCTGCTTGCCGTCCACCCGCCTCTACTGTGCGCAATTAGACACGATTCCGTGGCCTGCAGCGTAATGTTTCCTATAAAGAAAGACTGTAGTGATCCTTCTGAACCTAAGAGAATACCACAAAATTCTTAATTTGACTGACAAAATGAAAAAATTACATTCAATCAAAGACATATCTGTTGCAACTGGCCGCAGGTACTCGGAAAAAAAGAGTGTACCATTTGTATATCTCGAAATAAAGCACGGTAAATAGCATCAAATGTTAGTACTGCACAGAAAAGGACGAAAAAATCGAACTAAGTTAATTTAATTGCAATCAGTGGCGCTGTAGTAAAATGGAAACCGTTAAAACTTTATCAATGTTTACCAGTGGAGTTAAATTTTTCAGTGACGTGTGAAAAAAAAACCTTGCCAAGTCTATTTTAATATAATCAGTGATTGCATATTAAAAACGAAACTGCTAACATCGCTAAATATTTTATGTTTATGATCCGATCCTTTTCTGTAAATGATATGCACATCATACAAGCAAGAAATATTTAGAGAGAAATGCAAAATATTCACGATCATGTAGTCATAATTGTGCTTGTTCCACTGTTGTTTTATGTGCTTGACAAAGATAAAATATGCATTACACACGAGAAATAGTGTTATCAGATGCCATTCTATCAACGCTTGTGGAGACACACACTGTCTGCCCAGCGCACGTCCTTGGCAGTGTAGGGTGGGTGGAGAGATAGCGCGGCAGATCAGGCCATGCTGTGTTGTAACGTCAGCAGTAGCCTACCACCAGGCTCGCGTGTGCTGTTGCCAAGTCAACGTGACCGCTCGCAGTGTGGCTGCCACGGGCCGCTGTATCTAACTTGCGCCACAATGCACATGCTACGTGTAATTTTTATGATATTTAAGTGTTGTGGGGCACTTTACGAACGTATTAAATATCTGTACCTCGCACAAATATAGTAGCATTTGAGATTAGGGGTTAAAAATGTTTTTATTAATTGTATGTAGTGGTTCATGTAGGTTATTACGGTGTCTTGAATATATGAAGTTTTTGTTATCCACGGATTTCCTGGAACAAAATAAAGGATGAAATTTTAACGTGATACGGTGGCAAATAAGAACATTGCGGCACTAAATTACACTTTATTGAAAAAATTTTTTTGTTCTTTCTGGTCTATCTCTGGACAGCGCGCATAGACTATAGCGCGGATTAGATTTAAGTCACCAAACATTAGCGCTTTATCAAGCTTCTACTGTATATACTATCCTATGTTACTATTAACATTACAAGAGATATGGCCTTCAGAAATCGATATTCTAAAGGTTTTACATAAAAATTTCAGATATCACATAAGATTAAGCAAAAAACTACAGGGATCATGGTTTTTTTAAGAATGGACAGACTTTAGCAATCATTGTCTTGTAGATCTTGGCTTCAGGATTACAGCTGTGTTGTCGTAAGTTTAAATCCCCTACCATGTGCTGCTTTTTCGTTGGTGACATAATAGAAGGTATTATGGGAATGAACACAAAATAGTCTCACTCAATATGATGGCGATGAAGTTCAAATAAGTAATGTTATTTGTTTAAATGCAAATAAATTAAGAGTTATTTTACCCTAGGTGATTAGGATTGTTTATACATTTTTTATTTCACCATGAATGTTGGTGCTTCAGACATGAGGGGAATACCATATTGTATCATCTAGTTCTTCTGCAAGTCACGAGATGTACAGGCATGTCCCCATGGGGAACCAGCATAATTTGTTGCCTTACATTCATGGCATGCTTGAGCAAAATGGCTGATATTTCCACAATAGTAGTACATTTTAGCTGCAGCTAGAAAAAACTGTATCCTCTGATGTGCCCTTCCAGATACCTGGAGCCCTGCATATTTGTTCTTTTTGTTCGGTCTTTTCAGTGTGATCTATACTGTCCTATACTTATTTTGGTTGTTCCAACAGCAGTGCCTGGTTGATTGCGTCTTGTTTCTTTTCTTTCCCCTCTGCCTCTTCATCTAAACTATTATCAGAACCGTATCTTCAGGTCTAACGACTGCATTTGCAGTGTCATACTTTCACTGCTAGTATTATTTTCACAAAAAATGTGAAATTTTTACACCCGACATATCACACACCTACCACCATGTTTGTGTCTAACCACTTACTGCCATGATGTTGCCTTGATCTTCCATATTTTATTATGCTGCACAGGACTTTGTTTATCACAGAGTACCAAAATAAATTTAATACTATATACATTTATGCAAAGGATAGGTACATCCAAAGACTGATATATAATGTATGTATTAACACCTTCTCAGCTTTAAGGCATTTAAAGATATATCAGAAAAGAAGCAAAAGAGAAGAGAATCTGCATGGCCTATATTGAAGAAACATCCCAGCATTCAACTGGTGTAACTAAGCAACATAATGAAAAACATAAACTGAGACAGCAAGACAAAAAATTAAACTCATATTTTGTAAAATGTTAGTCCAATAGGTTACCACTGTGTTGTCGAACCAAGTTCTCCAAAATTAAAGAACAGACAACTGTTTTTAAGCTATTACCACTTTTCAGGTAATTTTTCTTAAAATGTGGCAGCCAGGACATTTGAAAAACCAACTAAAATATGAGAGAACACAAGCACTTAATAAAATAAAACTATAGTGTGGTTGTACAAAGACTTACTAAATAATTAAACTATTTTTGTGCCAAGATCAAAGAGATATGAAAACCTATTATTTTGAGCCATGATACGTCCAAAAATTATAATAACTATTTTTTAAGGTTTTTGGAAAAAATTTTAAGAAATATATTACAACTTTTTGAATGTTTGAACTTCCTGCACGCATGCATGCATGCATGGACACACACATGCACACAAAACAATGTGTACATGCACATGCACACAAAACACACATTTCAAAATTTAAACTATTAATTTTTTTGTTGTCTTCTGTAATCAACAAGACCTAACTTTTTAAGAAGCCAAGGATATAAACATTAATCAACTTATTTACTTCACCTGTTTTTTATTTTAAAAAAACATATATATTTTACCTTGCGCAACACTTTGATACGGTATGGATCTACCTGTGCAACACACACAGATAAAGGCTCAGGAGTGAACCGCAGACGACGGATGCGGACCATTGCACGCACACACACAATTGCGTACTGGAACATTTTTTTTGCATTAAACGTCCTTTCTTTAATTTCCTAAAAAAAAAATGCAAAATGAACCAAATGGCAGTTACATTCTACTCCTACCCTAACTAAATCAAAATTTCTTAGCATAATTTTTAAGAGATTTTTCCAAGAAATAAACACATACCAAATTTCTAAAAGTATATATTCTATAGACCAATATTTCTGCACAGACACTTATTAAAAAATATTGGTAACTCTGGTAATAGTTGTGAACATCAGTACAGTTGTGCAAATATGCATTTTTCCTTAACAAAATTACTATGAATATTTTTCCTTGATATTCGCGAATAATGAAATGAATACGAATAAGAATGTTATGCACTTTTAGCCTTCATATATGTTTAATGAATATTGTAAAATAAAAAAATTGGATCACACCGTATGTAAACATGCAGGCAAATTCATTTCAATACAATATCAAAAAACTAAAATTTACTGAACAATGAACAGCAGTACATTGCATTAACAATTACAGGTAATAACAAACTGATTTACCTCAATCTTTAGATTGGCAAATTGGAATTTAGCTTGTTAGCCTAAATGTTCCCGTGTAAGTTTCCCACCAAAAAATTTAGTTTTTAAATTTCTTTAGCTCTCATTCATTTACATCTAGGTTAATAAATCCCATTTAAAAGGTTTTGTTGAAGAAAGGTAATCCACATAAAACTTAAAAAATAATAGACATTTATTTAAATTACGCATATAATTTTATGATACTCACAAACAAATTAATTTAAAGCTTTCCGAGATAATGAAACCTTATCCACACGCCGCACATGTTCTTCCAAGTACGTTCAACCAATCATCTGTTTGGGCTTGTATGTATCCAGAGCCGCTGTTCTAACTAAATACCATGCCCCCATAATTATAGCAGCTATCTTATGAAACCTTTACAGCACACCGCAGACTGTTCACTTTACTGGCCAGCACAATTATTGTGTTACTTTCAAGAGCAAAATCTGTAAACGGCTAGTAAATGTTGCAACCTAAAGCAAGTTTGGTGGCTTCAATCACTAATTAATCAACGAGGATTTGTCACAGTTAATAAAAGCAGCATTAAAATGTCTGGAAATGGTTAACATCCATTGGGGAAAACGTAATGAAAACGGAAGTGCCGCTATTCATTGGTTTGTGCCTGGCAGCGTGATCTGATTGGCAGTTGAGTTGATGTTACTGAAAAGCAGTAGAAGTGTTAGGAAGCATGTTATTTTTACATATATTGAATTTAGTGTGTATTAAAATAATCTCTCTGGACATAAACTGCAATAATTTTACTGTTGGGCAAGATGGCTTCTAAGGTATTGGCATGCCAACAAAGTAGAGAACATTAACTTTTGAAGAAAAACTGAACATAATATCGGAAATTGAAGCAAATCATTTTAAAAAAAAGTTTATTAGTTGATAATTACATCATGTACGCTGATTTTGTTAAAACCTCATCCCTTCTAAGAAGTTATGGGTGTTAAGAATTTTTTTTTGCATACAGTTCCCTCAAAAACATTTAAAAGTGTTGTACTGTAGCTTTGGTCGCTTAAGTTTGCGGGATCGGGAATATCAAAATACTTTAGGTTTGTTTAATGATTAAATTATGCGATAAAATTTGTGATTGTATTAATTGTAATTCGAAAAAACTGGAGATGTGTTGAGCTGGTTTTTAGTAAGGACTCACTTAAATTAACATTCGAAAGACATCAAATATTCGTAAGAATGGTAATTTTAATTTTTGATAAGCTTTTGAATACATATCAAAATTGTTATCGAAATCAAAATGAGTAATGCAATATTTAAATTTGAATTCAATATTTAAAATATTTGCACAACCCTAAACATTAGCATGTGTAAAAAGTTTTCTTGAAATACTTATATCTTCAACAATCCTCACATCCTCAGTTTGAAACTGCTCCAGGCCACTACTTCACTCCTTAGCAACTATTCAGGCTGAATTCCATAAGCAGGTAAGTATACATAAAACGACTTACAGAGCATGAATCATGTTTCATGGACTGTGCTCAGAATTATTACCGTAAGAAAATGTTGCCAAACATATAGGATATAACATTCATACAAATAATATATTCTGGCGGGTATTATGATGGTACTGAAATTGTGTATGCCGGAAAATACATTATATACAAGTTTGATAGTGTGAAAATGTGTGTTATGTTGAATGTCTCTGCATATAACATGCTGGATAACGAAAATGTGTACAGAAAAACCAAACTGAAGTATTGGTAAAGTTTTGCGACTACTATCAGACTTTCATTTTCATACATTGAATACAAATGTTCAATACTACACCAAATCGTGCTGTATTGAAGTTGGTGGCGGTAACTTGCTGCAATACATGTGGCTACAAATATAAACGTAGAATATAGAACTAAGTCAACTTAGCTGTATTAAAAACCCCAGGTAACACCATTGCTAGAGTATTGTTGACATACATGTTCAAAATTGTGCCAAATCACGTTGTATTTATAATGTTGTTGGTAACTAGCCAATCATATGTGCTGTAACAAACAAATGTATACGGTGTGAAGTAATGTAACAGTATAATGCTATGTGTGTGTGGGTAACAATGTTGAAATTTGAATCCGTAATGGCTGCAGTGCATGACGTTATGAGGGTTTGAATATGTATTAAGCACCACGGAACCATGGCATTGTACATTCATCAGTCCATAATAAGGTGTAAGGCAAAAGTCAGACTTACAACATGGGTGTGCCTGTGATACTGACATCAGAGGAAGATGACATTAGGTATCTGGGCCATCACTAGTTCCCAAACAGGTTTCCCTGTGACAAAATATGATCTGTTAAACAGTGTGCAGCAGTTGGTCAAGGATCTAAAATGACCAACACCACTCCAGAACGACCGTCCAGGGCGATCCTGGCACCATAGTTTCCTCAAACGCCCCCCGAAATCACAATCACAACACCCCAAACACTTGACTGTCAATCGTGTTGCTATCACAAAGCCATGTCTTGTATCATGGGTTCAATAGGTTGACAGCTATGTAAAGGGAAACAGATTGCAGACATCTTCATTGACTCGTGGCAATATTATAAGGCAAAGCAGAATGCCTTTGTCTTGAACTCGAAAGGTTCGGTGTTGTGAAGTGTTCAGCCACTTCCCCATCTTGGTTAAATATTTATAAGGTGTTTTTATTTTTGTATTTAAATTTATGTTATGTAAATCTTTCTTAACAGGCTATCTGCCATTTTCAGGGTGAGTCTGTCAGGTGTCCGGTATGATACAACAGAATTCAATAACCTAGTAATTGGGGACATGTTAATTTAAATTCACCTT